>JAUPFN010000020.1:19337638-19605529 GCA_036924255.1 Apodemia mormo
TTCTTGGATACTACAGGGTTACTTGTTGGCTCCATTTGTTGGTTTTACATCTCAACAAGTGTCCTGTCCAACTGCATTTGAGATGTTCTATACGAGTTATTATATCTGTAACTTTCGTATTTTTTCTTATCTCAGTGTTTCTGATTCTATCACTTAGTCTGACGTCTAACATACTTCTTTCCACTGCTCTTTGGCAATTTTTTAATCTTTCTCTATGTTTATCAGTAAGTGATCAAGTTCACAACCATATGTCATACAGGAAAGAATGCAAGTATTAAAAGTTTTCCTCTTAATGTGTATGCTTAAATCCCTGCTATTCATTATTTCCCTTAGAGACCAGTATCTTTTCCATCCACAAGCTATTCCTTTATTTATCTCCTTAGACATTGTGTCTTCGGGGGAAATAATTTGTCCTAGATAATCATAATCTTTCACATATTCTAACCTGTTGCCCCACACTTCTATATCTGTCTCTTTGGAGTTAGTCATATGCTTTGTTTTATTTCCATTTATTTCTAGCCATACTTTTTTTCACTGTTCTGCTAAAGTTTTAACCATGAATTCTGATTTCTTTGGATCTTCTTCTATTAGGACAATGTCATCCGCAAATCTCAGACGGTTTAGGAGGTTTCCATTATTATTAATACCATATTCTTACCATTCTAGCTTTCTGAATATGTGTTCTAGCACGGCAGTGAACAATTTGGGAGATAATGGATCTCCTTGTCTTCCTCTGTTTATTGGAAACGGATCTCCTTTTGATTCTAATTTTATACGGCTTATACTCTTCCCGTAGATGGATTTAATAATTTGTATATAGGCTTCTTCCACACCTTGTTCCCTTAGACTTAGCCAGATATTCTAATCTAGGGTTTCTGGTATTCTTTGTATTTTCCAAAACCTTATTGATTGTGTGAATATGATCTATTTTACTGTAGTTCTTTCTAAATCCTGCCTGCTCTATTGGTTGGTTTTCGTCTAAGATTTGTGTGATTCTAAGATTATTTTTGCGAAGATTTTGTACACATTTGATATGAGGTTTTATTGGTCTATAATTATTTATGTTGTCTTTTGCCCCTTTCTTATGTAGTAAAATAATGTATAAATTTCTCCATTGATTGGGAACATTGACTTATCTACTTTGGGAATGATGGCAGTGTTTGGTTAGGATTAGACTTATTTCTTCTACCGTGCCTCTTAACAATTCATTTGGTACATTGTCAGGTCCTAGGGCTTTTTCTAGTATTTGTGACATGATAGATTTATGTACTTCCTGAATAAGTATTGGTGGGATATCAGAATATGTACTTTGCAGTTTGTTAGTGGTGTTTTCTCTATCAGAGTCTTCATTAAAATAGAGCTTTCTGTAGTAGTCTGTAGCGTTGTTATTGGTTTAGATTTATTATTTTTAGTATCTATAACTAAATAATTAAACTATATTTAATTTAGGTATCTATTCTAATCCATGCTCTCTTAATTCCTTGAAAGCTTTTTGTGAATTGCTCAAATATGGATGTATTTACTAAGTAATACTCAACACAGCAAACGTCCAATGTCAATATCTAAGACTTAGAATAATGGGAGCAGTGGCGGATTTACCAGTAGGCTAAGTAGGCTGAAGCCTAGGGCGGTAGATTTTGGGGGACGGCAAATTTTGATATTTCCTATAGAAAATATATATTTTAGTCTATATAGACTTCTATATAGACTACCTGACCCATGCAAATATTTCGCACAGCATTTACAATCTAGATCCACTTAAGAATGGTTACAAGTACTTGCAAGCATGAACTATTTTAACAGACATTTTAAACAGAAGAATATATCTAAGTAAGAAGTTCTTACACTCACGAACAATAAAAAAAATTGACATCAACTTAGTTCTACAAATATTGATATCAGATCCAACTCACCCATATTCAATTAAAATTTTTGCCGATATTTACAGTATCATATTGCACAGTGTAAACATTTTACACTTTTTGCACTCAGTGTATTATGCTATGCCCAGGTACATTGACAGGCCTGGATTTACACTTAGGGCATTCGGGACTAGTGTCCGGAGTGGCAAATTTTTAGGGGTGGCAAAATTCGAAGGGTTAGCCAAAAAATTCTTTGCGTTTTAAAAAAATGCTTTTAAAATTTATTTTAAGAATATACATTTCATTTTCAATGCTACCTTTCTTCTAAGAAAAATTGTTAAAATTAAGTTTTGCTTTATTGGAACTACCATCTTCACTCTGGAGAACACAGACTTATCAAAATGTTTAGCCCATGTTTAGCCCAACTATTTTTGTATGACAATTTCATTGATAATTTTGAAAGTAGAAAATCGGGTATAAAGATATTTTATAATTTTCACAAGTACATAATAAAAATTATTGTCATCATCACTTGGATACTCTGTAAGTAAGTAAAACGAAAGATATATCGAATGTAATATTACTTAATATTGTAAATGACATACTACATTGTGTATAGGACAATAATCAAACTATACCTCACCCAGCCTTACTTGTGATTGAGCTTTTACTTCAAAATATTCTAATATTGGAAAAAAATGTATTGTTGGCCCGGGCTACTTCAAAGAATAAGTACATCATCTGGCATTCTGTCTGGTTTTTCGTGATTGCTCTAATTGCTTGAAAGATTGGCTAAATATGTCACTACCACCATATTTTTTTTAGATAGTAGAGTTCCGCAACACCAAGCTCGGGCTTGGTGACGCCGCCTTACCTCTTCCAGTCGTAATAGAGTCAATGCTTGTCACTCTTAAATTCTAGTGCATATGGTATTACCATTCCAAAATTAACATTTTTGGTGTCTATATGCGATTGTTGCCTCATTTCATCAGGAGAGTCGCCTGCTTGTTTTCTATGATATAAGAAAAATCTTAAGTAAGTTTGTGGATTGTAAAAATAATCTAGAATCGACACTACTGGAGGTCGGTAGGGGCGGCAAAATTTGAATAGCCTATAGGCGGCAAATTTGTAAATCCATCACTGAATGGGAGTATCTGTCATGAGCTAAGAGTTGTAAGTCCAGTCAGAATGAGCAAGAGGCTAACATATAAGCGCATAGCCAGCTTTTTCTAGGTAGTATAAACCCCAAGAATATGCTCCCAATGTGGCCTTGACCGAACACCTGTTTTTTTTGCCAGGAAAATTAAGGAAAATAATGTGTAAATAGGTTGACCCTGCAGGCCGTTCCTGAAACTTCACGCTAAATTATGGTATTTTAAACTCAAAATAGTAAAAACAATAAGCATAGATTTTGCAGTTCAAACAACTGTCAGTATATTGAGGCATATTTTGAGAATAATTTTGGTCTTTCGAATGGCATTCAACGCTATTTTTGAGATCTAAAATGTTGTTTTAGCTACGTAAACGATAGGTTGAAAAATTGCAAAATAATGTCAAAAAAACCGATTTTGATCTTATTAGCTAATAAGATTTTTAAAATAATCGGTTTATTAGCCTAAAAATTATTTAAAAAATATGTATTAAGTTTGTTTCAAACAACGCAATTTTATCTAATATTTGAAAATCTTTAACTTTTGGGTACATAACTAGATTTTATTTTTGATAAACAGATTTTAACCGATTCAATGCGGTAGGCCTTTTAGCAAACTTTTGTGTCTGGCGGTGAACAAATATTTCGTGGCACCTCTGGGGCGCCAAGCGCTAGGGACTTTGATGGCTCCTCTGGAGTGTCATTCGCCATAAATTGTAACTTATCGCCTTTTTTTTTGTTTTCACTAGTTATATGTTTAGTCGCCACTCGAAAATGAACGTAAGCGGTTTAACAGTTTGTTTAGTGTGTTTAAACGTGACGATCTACTTGTATTAACGGAAATGGAAGATAATTGACTTATTTCTATCAGGTGTTGTAAACCTTTTTGTAGGTTTTGATAGATAAATTGATTTAAAGTGTTATAATAGACCATGATACGAGTGTTACCTTTCAAATTATATACAGCGCTACGGTACTTTAAAAATAGTGTTTTGTTTGAAAACTATGTTAAAATCATAAAATCTTTTGAATGAAATGCCCTTTTCGTATAAACAAAAAAGACTCCTTGATTATGTAGTTTCCACTGATGTTCTATAAATTTTGACTTTTTTTAATATAAAAATTAGTCGTAATGATTATTAATTGGATTTATTATGGTATCATGAATCTTTTTGATTTACGACAGATTTAGTTTGAGACATATTCTACATAAGACAGAATTTAAAAATAAAGTAAGTATTGCCCGTGTTAGCTCTCCCAGTTGTTCCTGCCATTATTATACACTCATCTCTACGGAGTGTAATTCTTATTTAAAGTGGTGATTAATAATGTAAATTATTATACTTCGTTCTAGCATTATCTGGAAAAAGAAAATAGAATAGTAATTAATAATAATTGACAATTATTAATAGTAATTAATAATTCCTGAGACAGAAATTGAAACACAATGCGACGACGACGTAATTATGTGTCTTTTGAAAGGTTTGCAGCCCCTGAGTAATACTTATTTGTGCAAAATACTGAAACGAACACTATAAGCATGATCTACGTGACAAATAAAGACACTATTTTTACAGGAAACATCTTAAAAATGTAATTTTGACCGAGTTTTAAGTGTATACATTTTGGCTCCTCTCGGGTGCCACACGCCATACACAAAAGATATCCATGGCGCTTCTGCGGTGCCATCCGCACTGAATCGGTTAATGCAATTTACCGGCATAACTCACACATACAAACATATTATATACTGAAGTCATCGTGACCATAGACAGAAAAGGTTCTTAGAATCTCAAAACGTGGAGATCTGGTGAAAACTCTATTTTCGAAAATCGGGGTAAAATCAGTGACTTCCTTATCTAGGTACTAGCTGTTGCCCACGACTTCGTCCGCGCGGACTGCGTTTACTCCACACAGCTCCTCCCCCGTAGGTGATAGCTTGATAATATGTAGTTTATATGTTGACCCGACCTATAAGTAATATTCATGCAAAATATGAAGTAAATCCATGCAGTACTTTTTGAGTTTACCCCAGACATACATACAGACAAACAGACAAAAATTTTAAAAACTATATTTTTGGCTTTGATATTGATTGTAGATCACGCCCCAAGTATTCTTTTAAAAAATATTAAATGTACAGTTTTGACTTTCCTACGTATTTTTTTTATATGTATTAGATATACGTAGTGAGACTTTTCTTGAAACCGGTTTTATCGAAACATGCTTGGTATAAAAGTAAAGTACGCTACCATGTCCTCAACATATAATTATCAATTTATATTAATTTTCAAAAAGTAGTTTGATGATATAGATCCAACTATTTTCTTTCCGATCGATCCTCAAAATATTCGTTGAATCGAATTACCTCATTTTACCCTCACTGTGCGCCTTCTGGGAAAGATAGAAAGAGCAAGTAATTTTTAATTTATTTATTTAAATGTTTTTGTACACCAAAAATATAAATTTTCGTAAAAAAGGTTAACGTAAAACCTGTTTTTGCGAAGGTTAGGAATTGTTGCTAGAATTTGCGAAGAACGTAAACTGTTCACGACTATCTTGGGAGTAGCGTTTCGTACTAAGGTAAGATACTTTGAAATCAAGATGTTGATTATAATAGATATTATTATGTTTAATTAGATAAACAAATGAAGCCGAAATTCCAGTGTAGATATTAGTGATGTGCCGGATATTTGTATCCGTTCCGCGGATATCCGAAGCAGAAGAAAGATGCGTATCCGTATCCGTTACATTTTAGGCGGATCTTGAACGGAGCTTTTCATTACATTTGCAAAATGTTAAACAAAGAATGAAATTCTATTAAATTCCATTTAAAAAGTTTATTTATTTCTTAAGATTACATTTGACTCGGATTTGTAAAAATCAAATATCTAAACAATATTTGAACTGAGTTACTCATTCTTCCTTATATTGCATGTAATAGCACCGTCTTGCTTGTGTCTCCCGTGAAACAGCTTTCTGTGTTTCGAAGAGAAGGACAAGACAGTGTAATTACTGGCACCGAGATTTAACATCTTATGTCTCAGGATAGGAAACACATACCTAAATGAGTTACCTGGGCTAGTTCCAGGTAAACCAGTTTATGTTCAATGACGATGTCGACCACTTACCATCAGGTGGCACGTCTTAAAACTAACATTTTTTTAATCCAAAATAACAACTACTTTGCCTATCCAACTAACATAAAATAAATAATAGTTTAAAAAACTAAAAAACACGCTTTTTATAGAAAACCGAACTAAAAAAATAGAAAATAAATTTTAATAAATTTAAATTAAGAATAGTGTTAAAAATTTCAATAATTATAAATTAATAATAGTGTGAATAAAAAATAATAATTTTATTTAAAAAAAAGCGTGGGGTGCATGGTGTCAATAGTTATAAATATTTTATTGACACATATGAGTAGAGTGATTATCATTTCGGTTATATCTTAAAAAGCACCCCACGCTTTTTTTAAAATAAAATAATTTTTTTTATTCACACTATTATTAATTTATAATTATTGAAATTTTTAACACTATTCTTAATTTAAATTTATTAAAATTTATTTTCTATTTTTTTAGTTCGGTTTTCTATAAAAAGCGTGTTTTTTAGTTTTTTAAACTATTATTTATTTTCTACTTTTTAGTTTGGTTTATTTATAATAGCTTGTTTTTTTAATTTTAAACTATTGCACGACTCATGATCGAAAATTTTTTTTCATATATACATATCTTCACGCCAGATCCCTTACGGGGTAGGCAGAGAGAACCGAGTGCCATACATCACGATCCTTGCAGGCTTGTTTCGCTTCCTCCACATTCATCACTCTTTTCATACACACACTCCGGTTGCGAAGACTCTTGATACCACCTTCGGAATTTTTTTTCGCCTTATTTTTAGTATTATAGCCTTGTTAGTTAACGGAATCAAGATATTTTGCATACTATTGTCGAGATAATTTAATGGAAATTAATTCTATACTTGCTAAAAATTAATTTAGTGCAATAGAAACGGAAAAAAATATGAAAATAGGTCAAAAAATTTTCATGTCCGTCATATATGAAACTCCGGAAACACTGTAACTTATGAAAAAATCAATTATTTGAGTTATTTTTTTTAATTCTAATCGGCAATTGTAGATCATCGCATGCGAATGGCTAATAAATTCAGTGTCGTTTAATTACAATTAATAAAAAACGAAAACTACAAGACTGTATATCTATATATATCCATGTAAAATTAACATGGATGGTGATATATCTATATCTATAAATATTATGTACATTTATTTTGTTTTTGTTTTTTGTTTTTTTATTCAGTCAATTAAACTCAGTCACAGAGACGGTGGCGGATTCTTCGTGGCTTGTGAAATCTAAGTTATATGCACAGACACTGTGCAAACTCTAATGCGCATACCTAGTCGAGAGCCGCGGTAAAAGCACGGAAATACTTATACGCTTATAGACATGTGTGTGTGTGTGTGTGTGTGTGTGTGTGTGTGTGTGTGTGTGTGTGTGTGTGTGTAAGTGTGCAAGGCGTTCCTGTCGTACTCCCGTACAGGACAATACGACGGGGCCAGGTATGGGCCATGCTTGGCGCAATGCTGTCTACCTCTGGCCCATGCTTGTAAACCCGCTTTGGCCTAGCCTTGGTAGAAGTAGACTCGGTAAGATCCAAGAGCGTCTAGCGAATGAGTCTTTTGAGCAGAGAGCTATTAGAGTTGTTCTCATTATTGAGCGAACTAGCGAACTAGCGACTAGCGAGAGAACTACTAGCGAACGAGTCTGCCGAGCAGAAGGCTCATAGAATTAGTCTCATTGAGGAGCGTTTAGCTAAAGAGTCCGCCGAGCAGAGAGCTCGTGGATTAGTAGTGATACGAAACCGTACAGCAATTGAGTCTGCTCAGCCACGTGAGAACCGCCTAGCGGTAGCGCGTCAGACGTCACAAAGACTTCGTTCAATTACTGAGCGTAATTTTATAACCACCATAAATCAATATGCTGAAGTACCATGTACAATCTGTAAGAAATTATTATATCCAAAACAACAGACGTCATTAGTTAAAGCACGTCTTGATTTTTTTTTGTTCGACTACCATAAAAAAAGAAAAGTTCCTTCTCAGGCCTACTGGAACAACATGGAAGTTATAACTTTACCTCTTGAACTGACCGACTTGACAGACGTAGAACAAAGACTTTTGTTAAGAGTAGTTCCTTTTACAACTAGTTTCCACCCGCACCAAAGTGCTCGTCAACACGAATCAAACGAGCCCAAACTCGATAGAGTTGTGTTATTTAATTGCTGAGCTCCTATGGTCACCTTCTGGCTTCATCATCGAACCCTGCAGGATCCTAGTTAGCACCAAGCACCAAAGTGCTCGTCAACACTAATCAAATGAGCCCAAATTCGATAGAGTTGTGTCATTTAATTGCTGAGCTCCTATGACCATCTTCTAGCTACATCATCGGACCCTGCAGGATCCTAGTCACCACCAAGCACCAAAGTGCTCGTCAACATGAATCAAATGAGTCCAAACTCAATAGTCTTGTTATTAACCGATTTTTAACCATTTAATTATTAAGTTCCTGTGGTCACCTTCCGATTCAGATTCATCAGATCAGCTCCATGTCATAATAAGGTTTCATTGTCATTCAATTAACATACGTATACAAAATTTCAGCTCAATCGGTAACCGGGAAGTGGATCAAATTTACTTACGAGATTTGATTTCAGACATCGAGATAGGTACAATAAATAAAAAAATGCTCATTAAACAAAAATTACTGGGCCTACCTGAATCAAATTTTTATGGGACCAATTCGAAACTATTCCGCATCAAACAAAAAAAGAATCACGTAATTCGGTTCAGAAACCTCGGAGAAATCGGTGTACATACATAAAAAAAATATACCAGCCGAATTGAGAACCTCCTCCTTTTTCTGAAGTCGGTTAAAATTGGAATAATTTTATCAAATTAGTGTATTGTCATCGGACCTCGATAAATCTACAAAGTTTGAACGAAATCTGGCCGTTTAAAGTGGGTCAAAATCGCGCCCAAAGAAGTCGGGTACAAACAAACATACAAACAAACATACAAACATACAGGTGAAGTTAATAAAAAGCGTGTAAAAAGGTTTTCTAGGTGGCAGACCCCTGCATTGTCTTACTCGGGCACTATTATTTATATTATCTTTTAATACTACGAATATTTAAAGATAATATAATTAATGTGTTATAACTTTCTTTAATAAATATTATATTATGTTATGTTTATAAATCCAGATCTTCGTCCGGGCTCCTTTGAAGAACAGACCAACTGCCGTGGTGCCAGGCAGGTCGTAAAAGACGACTGATTGGTTATTCTTATCACTACCATCGTCTACTAAGTTGTAGAGTTCTGGAATGTATCCCCCGGGTATTTGGTACCACCGCCATACCTATTCTGCCGCAATAGCGTCACTGACGTTTCAGGTTTGGAGGGTAACGTAGCCGGTAAACCGATTTATGTGTCATTAGACCTCGCCACAAGATAGCAACGCACCATTAACATCCTTGGTGTTTTAAGCGATGGTTGACTCTTTCGTTCAATACACCACCTGTTACTGTCAAGCAGTTCACACAAAGCGAACGATCGTTTAACTGTTTCACTACCATCGTGATTCGTGACTTCAGGATGGTAGAGTTCTGCAAGGTTTTGCCTGGGTCTGGTACCACCGCCTTACCTATTCATACCGCAATAGAGTCTATGCTTGTCACTGTCATGTTCCGGTAGTATGTGTCAGTTGGTGGTTATACTTTCCACTCTAATTGTAAATAGGAGACACTCTTAATTTTTCAAGTATATAAATTGCAGGCACTATGATAAGTATGACTATACCCAGCAGCGGCGTTAGGGCTACTACACCCCGGGCAAAAATATTTAGGCGCCCACTTAAGGAAATCAATATCGAGTATTTATTTTTTGCTGAACCAATGTGAACGTAGTTTATGTTGAGATTTGGGAGGCGGATGAAAAAAACGAATAGAGTGATCTATATTTATTATTATCAGACTAGATACGATGTACTTCGATGTTGCTCGAAGTCTTTTTCTTTCTCTCATAATAAACATAAAGAGAGATAACAGCTCTCTCGAGACTAACTCTCATGGAGACGGAGACAAAATTCGGAATGGAGCAAGCATATCATATAGGTAATAATAATAATATAATATATATAGTGTGTTTACATATTTCCATTTTCAATTGTATCTTAAATTATAAGGCGTATTTCACATACTCTAACAGTTTAATAATTTCATCTTTCTTTTAGCGTTAACCAGAGCCAACGACGTGGACGTAGAAAGTTTTGTAGCTCCTCTTTTTTTGTTGTTTTTTTTTATTCTTTTTGTTTTTTTTTAAATATATTTTTGTTTTTTTTTTCAATTTTTTTATTATTTTTTATATTTTTTATTACTTTTTATTTTGGTTGAACATTTTGTTTTTTTTTTATTAATGTTCTTAAATTTTTTCAGTAAAACTTACTGATTTTCTTGAGTAAAATTAACTTTTCGGGCTTTTTTGTCAGCAAAGACACGAATCAAATTAGAAAAATCGAATTGTCCAGCGATTTTATTTTCAATCGAAAGAGTAGCCAGGTTAGAGAGTCTCGATTGAGAGAATGTTGATCGGAGATACGTTTTTATTAATTTTAATTTGGAAAAACTGCGTTCTCCATTTGCAACTGTAACCGGAATAGGTGCAAAAATCAATAGGAAAAACCTGCAATTGTAGTTAACCTATTACTAGTACTTCTAAAAAATGGCAACGACCGCTAAGAAAACGGTAGAAAAATTCACAATCCTGAAAAAAATATATAGGAATAAAGGATTTGGGATATTTGAAGAACGACATTACAAAGTCAGTAAGAAAAAGAATTCGTGCACGTACAACGTACACTCTGTAGCAGTCAAAATATTGCGGACGGTTTTCTCGTTGTGTGATCGAGCGACACTCGAGTCGAGAGACCAAGTATACAAATCCGCAACCTTGCGCCACGCTCGAGGACGAGCATAGGACATAGAGGACGTTTCGGTATCCCCACCCCCACCATGCATTACGCGTGTAAGGTGTAAGGTTGGTGGTGGAAGCATGTCACCAATCATAAATCATAACATAAGCGCAATCGCAGGGTGGTCGAGGACCGACTACAAACGATATGCGTAGAGTGTAGAGTACAGAGCACAGAGCGTAGAGCCCAGAGTCACACACCAACACAGAGCATAGGTCTGTCGTCCGTCCACGTTTTCTTTGACTTATTCATATTCAGAATAAGTCAATGAAAATGTGGACTTAAGTACGGGCTTATATCTAAGAATTCTTAATTCTTAGACGTAAGTCCCGTATTCATAGTCGGTTAACCGACTGTGAACTGTGAACTATGAATACGGCACATAGAGCATAGTATTGAGGGTACATAGCGCGGAAGGCATAAGGCCGAGGCCCCAGACATCAGCGCCCCCAAAATTTGGCGCCCCGGGCCGTCACCCCATCGCGCGCCCCCTTAACGCTGGCACTGACTATACCCATAGTGAATAAAATTGAGGAATTGTCTAATGTTTTCGGTATATCAACGGCCGGTTTCTGAAACGCAAATTAATTTTAATAAAGAAATTAACCTGTGTTTAACAGACCATCTGCTTGTAAAAATTATGATAGGTATATACACAGATTAATTGCTTATTAAAATTAAATTGCGTTTCGGTAACCAGCCGTAAGACGGTCAAGACTGGATTAGCATTTTCCTGTCAATTTGAAAAGGATTTAATAAAGCTCTCCCTAAAGGTTATTAAAACAGATATTTGCTATCATTAAAACAGATATTTGCTTATACAATATGATACACAGGTATTTTTTGCTTTGATACATAATAAATGTTAACATTTACAAAACCTTAACATTATAAGAATAAGAAATTATTTATTATTGGACATTTACCATACAAGAACAATAAAGAAACAAATCGAAGCTTATGCAAAGATTATTTATATCGAAAAGAAAGAGCAAAAAGTAATAGTAATCATGAGTGGTAATTTGAGTCCATTAAAAGGGAATAACTCAGTATTTGTTAAGGCTTGGTATTATACACCAAAGAGGTGACTACGAGGTACCTACCTACTAGACGAACTGCTATAAGTTTTGCCCCATGGTGTCCAATGCCTTGTCTATTCCTGCATTCAATGTGTCAATGCAAATGACTTGCTTATTGATGAAGCTTTACAGTAATTATGGTAGGTACGTTTACTACTAGGTAGCGCTGAACAAATCACATACAAATTCCTAGTAAACTCCAAACGCGCTCACAATCGAATGCGAAAAGAAAAACTCACACTTAGCACTCAGAACGTGGGTCTTAAAATATTATGGTTACCCCTCCCCCCCCTGGCCTAGAACCTGGGTACGCCTATGGGTATATAGGTAGCAACTGTCTTCACAAGGTTTTCTGTTTATACAAAACATCTGCTATCTACATAGTTTTTTACATCAGAGTGACTGTTTGATTTCTATCTCCTGTGTATGTGTTTGAAATATTGTGCATGTTTGTTATGTGTTTGTAATTTATCGTCAAGAAGTCGGCCGAGTCTGGCCAAAAAAAGAAATTAATACTTGTGAGGACATATGTAACATGATGCTAAGATATAGTTGGATGATGGCGTCGATGTTGTCAGGATCTAGAATAAATTGGTAAAGGACGTGTCGGGCCACGCGCAATGTAGGGTTCTGAAGTTGTCCATCACAATAATGCGGTCTAAGAAGAGGACTTTTATTGTTTCATACTATAAACATTTAAACTGTTTAACGCCAATGACGGATATATCCGCACTACAGGTTCAACGCCTATAATCACTACCTACATTAATTATAAGTTGGTCGACTATTACTTACTCAAACAAAAAACTTAATTTCATTATATTTACTACAATGGTGAATTTTCCAACCTCAAAACCAACCGTTTAGCTGGCTGGCTAACCGTTTATTACATTATTCATGCCAAATTACAGCTTTCTGTACTAAGGATCTCTGAGTTAGACTGCGATTAATTATTGTCGCTATTCACAGGCGACGAAGATATACCTACTTACTATATGATATAGGTAGGCATAGTTCTAGCCAACGAGCGCGATATTGAAAAATACACACATAATGTACATATAAATATTGGTTTTGGAACGAAGTTCCTTATCGCGCGTTGTGAAAAGGGGCTAGATGGAAAAAATTCTTACGAAAAGTTGTCACGTCACTTTTTGCTATAGTAAGGTATTGTAAGCATAGAAATATCCAGCCACATCCCTTTAGCTCGTTCATTGAAAGCGAAAGAGTCCATCTACTATTTGATTGAGTTTACTTTTTTTCTAGTGCCAAATGTTCGACATTTATACAGAATTTCGGCCAAATGTCGAATTTCGACCAAAAGTTGAATTCGACGGACAGTGGAATTTCGAACGAGTGTCGAGTGTCGAATTTCGATCGGTTGCCGAGTTTCGACCGCCGCCGGTCGAATTTCGATCCGGTGCCGAAATTCGACCGTGGAGCGAAATTCGACCGGGTGCCGAAATGCGACCGTGGGTCGAAACTCGACCGGGTTCCAAAATTCGACCGGGTGCCGAAATTCTATTTCGCATTGAACAGTGTGGTGTCACGACGATTATTTTTGTTGGGTGTATACAGGTTTTTTGTGAATAATAATAAAAGGAACTTCGTTCCATCCGGGTGTCCCTTGATACCTCTCAAGTTTTTCTGTTTTTTATTAAAAAACCTTATTGTTGAACGTAGAGCTTAATAATATCTTTCCCAGTTTCCATTATCTAAGAATAATAAGGACTTTTTAAAATAAAACTATTTTATATAAAAAAATAAATATATATTTAAATATTTTTATGAAGAATCAAAAAGTTATGCGGCATTATAGTATCGCTTTGCAGACCCATCATACCTGGTGTTTGTTAAAGTCTGAAAAAAATATACCTTTAATTAAATAACTTTATATGTTTAAATAACTTTGTATTGTTTGATAAATAATAAGACGTAATATATCTATAATATGCTACGCTTGCGGAGGCGCAAAACAAATAGGCACAGAAGTCAATCTACATACAAAGGGCGCAGCAGCAACGCACACATAGACACCTTTCACGAACGGGATATCTCGGTGTGGTTGGGAATAGTGCAAGCACGAGTGCCACCCGCTTCGACACATGTCAGAAAACATTTATGTGAAAAAAAATATAATAGGTATAATATCTAAATACCTATTATATTTTATAAAAAAACTAGCGGCCCGCCCCGGCTTCGCACGGGAAGAAAATGATTAATATCGATCCAGTAGTTTTGATTTATTCGTTACTGCCCGTGGCCCGCACGCGTTAAATTTGGAGTAAAACAATTCCCCTTTCCCTATACCATGAAGATTTCCTGCTATCTTTGAAATATCTAAATTCATATAGGCACTACATTTTTAGTTTTAACATTTATTATGCTTCATTACACTTCAATATACTCCATTATAATTCCACATGGTTCATAATGACATAAATATACACAACGCATGTGTCAATACAAATTTGGGTTATAAAACAATAGAATATCATCATAGTAAATAAAACCTCTATTTGACAGTTCAAAAATAGGAGTGCTCCGATCGTCACCAAACTTTACAGGATTACTCGCCAGGTCAATCTGGAGATTCCCTGAAAGTTTCATTGAAATCGGTCCAGCCGTTTCGGAGCCTATACGGAACACACACACACACACTTTCTCTTTTATAGATATAGATAGATATAGCTATAATATAATATCTAGTAACATTAAAATATTTTAGTTATTATTGGTTTGTATTTCCGTTCTTCCTGTTTCATTCTCAAGAATCAATCAAACACCTAGATACGAGTACAACTGTCAGTTTTTGTGTATCAGCCAAAGTTGATAGCCTTAGCGCGACCGCCGGACGTAAGTATGAAAATTAAATACATACATGAATTTGACTTCTGTACCAATTTGTTTTGTGCCGGAGGTTTGGCAAACGTCCACAAGCTCCAAGACTTTACAAGCGCTTGGTCCTAAGATGCCATATACACGCTTGCCAGTGCGTTAGTTTGTTTTGGACTTCGGACAAGCAAGAATGTTTGACATTGAATTTACGTTGACGGTTGCGTTTGGCTTGACATATTTTTATTCAAAGGAAGATTATTCAAAAACTATAAATCAATGTTTAAAAATTTTTGTTTATAACAAAAACAAAAAAAAGCTAAAAGTTCAGTAGGGAAATATATAGAAATCATAACAGTAACACTAAACACGCGCCAAAGTGTAAACACGTCGTAAGGGCTTGCTGCAGAATTTTTTTGACCTGTGTTCAAAAACTGACACCCGACCGGCAGGCGTATCACATAAATTTTGCAATTGGCCAGCGATCAGCGATGATTCTTAAAGTTAACAAAAAATCATCAAAACGTCGCCATTACTTGCTAGTTAGTGGATCTACTTTTTGCGATGTCACAGCACCAAAAATAGTCAACTGGCAACGACTGCCACTAACATCCAAGGCTATTATGTGTCTTGCAATAACTAAACTATTAAGATTATTGCGCATTGCGAGATACGTGATAACCCCCCGGATCGGCGACAAGCTTGGCACGCAAGCCAATCCAATCACTTTATTCACATGCTTGTTTCTGTAGATACTTGCAAAGATTTGCCAAGCGTGTAAACATAGCTTTATAGTTGTTGGTGTGCCTTGGTGGTGAGGTTTTAATTTGGATCTTACCCTTACGTGTCTAATAATTTCCCTCTTGCTTAGAGTCCCTAACTAAGTAATTGGCGAGCTCATTTCTATTTAAAAAAATCCAGTCAAGCCCAAATAATACAGGATTCATTCCAGTCAAACCCAAAGAAGAACATTGATTTCGTAATAAAATTTTATGTAGGCACGATATATCATTTAAGTACCGATTGTGGACACTGTACCATTTGTGACCATTTAATTTTTTGACATTTTTGAAAACATTTCTATAGATACCTATGTATCATAAATATGATTCATTTAAGGTGAAAGAATAAAATTTAATAAAAATATTATTTAAAGTTTTTGTACCTACATTTCAAGTGGCCAAAACGGTACTAAGATTAACCAGCTAAAAATAACTTCTACTATACCTATCTATTAAAATAACTTCTTTCCAATATATGTGATCATATTTCAACACAACGTTTTGTATATCTAACCAAAGATATCCAGGTGAAAAAAGAATGTGATTCAAGGGCCTAAAACATTTTGATTTTACGGATAAAATGACTTTGTTTCATAATGCTTTATTCCTTTCTGCATAAAATAATCCTCTTTAAATGTAAAATGAATAGTAAGGTAAATAACCTCGCGCCGTATCTGTAGGACGGCGTAATGCGTTATTATTTATTATTATTATTAAAATGATTTTATCCGTAAAAATCAAAAAGTTGTTGTCATCTGAATGACTTTCTTTTTTGTTTAGACGTACTGAACGCTATGTTGAAATATGATCACCTATTTTGGAAGGACCTTTTAAATTATAAAACTTAAAATTTTACAACTTACCACAACCAAACCAGTGTCAGAGTATTCCCTTCTTAGCGTGATTGAATGGCCGTCAGGGAATTTTTGAACTTGGGTTAAAACATTGCCATCGACATTAAATGTAGTTTTTGCCTGAAAATATTTTATGTTAGTTTTACTATTTACCTCATCCGAGATACCGGCTACCTTACCCTCCAAACCGGAACATGACAGTGACAAGCACTGACGCTATTGTGGCAGGAATAGGTAAGGCGGTGTTACCAGACCCGGGCGAGACAATGCAGAACTATTAGATTATAGATTCTGTAACTTTAATGATATTAAAATAACACTGTTTTCCCCGTGTTGGTTCCGGGCTCCTTTAAAGAATAAACTAACTGCCGTTCTGCCAGACATGTCGTAAAAGGCGACCGATTGGCTATGCAAGTCACTAACATCGTGGCTATTAGGTGGTAGAGTTCTGCATTATCTCGCCCGGGTCTGGTACCACCACTACCTTACCTATTTTATTAACCGGAAGTACCGTAATAGCGTCAGTGACAAGCACTGACGCTATTGCGGTACTTCCGATTTGGAGGGTAAGGTAGCCGGTAAACTTATGCATGTGGCATTACACCTCGCCTCAAGATAGCAACGCACCATTAACACCTTTGGTGTCTATAGGCGATGGTTGACTCTTTCCATTAGGAGAGCCTCTGGAATCTGCTTTTTTGCTATCTTATAAAAAAAATGTAACATTGGTCTGAGGCTGCAGGATTCCTATTCGCAGAAGGATATATAATTCTTCGAAAATGAAAATTTTTTCTTTGAAAATGATGTACATGAGATAGCCTTATGATACAGGGAATGTGTCAACTGTTTTTTTTTAATTTTAATTTACAGGCGGGGGCTTACGTTTCCGATCCGGTAGTAGTTTAAAAAATGTTGACGCGTCAAAATAACTTGTAAAAAGTTTTATTAAATAAAGTACTTCTGATTTCTGATTTCTGATTTCAGTTATAATAGCTTCGTCTTTGCTTGCAGGATGACTAACAGATCCAAATGGAGCCGCCATCAAATCTATAAAGACAAATATGCGAAAAGCCAGAACACAAAATTTCCGCCTGTTGGTTTGGGTCTTCTTTAAGGAATAGGCCATCTGCTAATCGACCAAGCAGTTCGTAAAAGCGAACAATTAGTTATAGTGCTACTACCAATGTGACTACTAGGTGGTAAAGTACCACAATGTATCAGCATGGTATATGGTACCACCGCCTTATCTATTCCTGTCGCAATAGCCATTTTTCAGAAAGTTTAAATTAAGCGGAACCCAGTACATACACATACACATACAGACATACTGACGTTATCGTGAAATTAGTCGGAAGAAGTTCCTAGGAACTCAAAACATTGAGTATCTTCACGCCTGTATCCCCGAAAAAGTTGGCAGAGGTACAAGTGCATCCACAATTAGCTGAAGATACTGAGTCCCACAATGTGATAAGTGGCTAGCCTATCGCCAACCGGGCACTTTTTCAATCCCGAGCAACGTTGTTTTTATCAGAAAATTGAAAAAAAAACATAGTTTTTGAATTGCCCAGAATCAGGAATCGAACCCAGGACCTCATATGGTCAACTCTGACTCTGAAACACTAGACCACAGAGGCAATAAGAGGCAAAACGTGGAGATCTGGTGAAAACTCGATTTTTTAAAATCGAGGCTTAATCAGTAATTTCATACGTAGCGGGAAGTCCCCGTGTTGTGACTTGGAAGATAAACGCGTTGTTGGTAATTGTAACGCGTAACAAAATGAAACTTACAGTCATGTTGTCGCTCACTTTTTCGTCAAACTCAACACCATTCTTGAAGGTAAGTACTTTGGTACCAAGTGAGTCAATATTGGTAAGAGTGTATTCATCACCATTTTTTTCGAGTTTCTGAGTAGGGGTAGTGTTGACAATTGCTTGGACTCTATCTGCTGGGAGGGCTGAAATATTAAAATATAAAATATTTAGTAGCACTTTTAATAAATACTTAAATATCACCGGAAAAATCACATGAGCGGTCTAATTCTGGATCTGATTTAGGCAAATTATTTACTTGTGATAGGTATATGAGTTTTAATCAATGTGGCCGTGACTTGGCCGTATTGTTTGGCATAAGAACTATTATATTCGTGCTTAGTTCTTTGAGAATAGTATTCTGATAGAATTATTTATTACTAGCGATCGCCTGAGGCCGAAATTCAACCATTAAACAATAAAATCTTTTTTAAGGTTGATAGCTGATGTTAGCCGTAGTATAGTAAATATATAGTATAAATGTGTGTTAATCATGAAGCTGTATTATATCTGGAGGCAACACGTCTAATACCTACTAAAAACACAACTTTGAATACTGCTGTAATCTTCTGAGGTCTTACCCACTCTTTCTAACATAGCTGTATAAAAAGAGATGGGAAGACCTCATAGACAGAGATATCAAGTAGGCTTATGTTTCAAGTGATTAATCCGAGTGCTTGCTCCACCTTTACCTAATATTTCATAGTGTTAATCAAAAAAAAAAAATAGATCCACAATTTTTCCTTCACGTATTATGTATAGATTTAGTTAATTTACTTTGAGTATATCCAGTTGTCATCACTCCACTAGATAGATAATAAATAATTCTAACAAGGAGGTTATATTATATATAATATTGATACGACTTGGGGGCCTTCAAGAAAAGAGCTTACTCATTCTTAAAAGGCCGGCAACGCAACTGCAAGACCTCTGGTATTGTGGATGTCCATGGGTGGTCACTTACCATCAGTTACACCTCCTGCTGGTTTGCCCCCTCTTCAATAAAAAAAAGGAGGTACTCACCTTTTCGAACGAAGCACTTCGTATAATTATGATAAAACTTAACGTAATAAACAGTAACGTAATAAACAGTAAATAAATTTTTCACCTTAAGCTCATGTGACAAATTTTGACTAAGGTGTAGAGTTTGTGAAATTAGGGCTTTTAACGTAAGAGTGTGTAGAGTTAGAAGCTTGGCTCTACATGAGATCTGATAACTTTTACAGTGAAAATTGTATGGTCTCACACGAACATTCTATATGACATGTTTTTATGGGATTCACTTCTTTCTGTAACTTGCTTATGAGAATATTTTTATATAAGTATTGTTTTGTAATAAAAAGTCCTGTACTTGTGTCATTTTCAGATTTCTAGCATGAAATTAAGTTTCTATGAGAAGAAAACCTACACAAACTTTTCTATACTTTCCATCGTCGGCACTTGGTGAAAATCCATTGTGTCTAATAGACTCTTTTTTTACTGCACTTGTACATAAATTTCACTTTTACACGTTATTTATAACAAGAAGTCCTAATATTAATTTTCAGACCTCTAGCATCATTTGAAAAAATTTCAGACAAAATTCCATTCCCAGGGGTTGGGGTTAAAAGTACTTAGTTTATTTTTTCTTGTTTGTGTACAAACATTAGCGTACATATCAAAATTTACCTTACTAGGACTTCAGGAAGTACCCTAGAATTTTAATGATCAAGTGGGCGAGTAAGTGAAGAAATCGGGGTTCTTTAGATATCAATAAAATTTAAAGTATAAGAGCCATATAATTAAAATTTTATAAGGTTGATAAATCTATTATTGACATCATATCTCGAGAATTTTACTAATCTACCATGACCCAAACCCAAGTTATAAGAGTTCAAGAAAACGACGATGTGCTTCGAGAATAGGTACCAAGTTGTGCCCTTGCGCTTCTCTTCTCGTGTTCTTCTCTTTATCGTGTCTGGGTGCCTCTGAATGATTTTCACGCACCGTGCAACAGGACGAAACTGGTCCTCAAACACGTTCATTGTAATTATAATTTAAAGGCATTAATAATTAATGTAATGCAATTATCGCAAAACAGACTTCCAATCTACTGTATCTCTGTAATCTTGGATCAGATATTCACCATATTTATATGGAACCAAATGGACCCTAATACCTTTTCAAACACAAAACAAAACACTTAATTAAAAAGAAATCAAAATTTAAAAATATTATATTTAAATTAACCTTTAAATGCACTTTTGACGAGTTAGGGTAATTTCAACTGTTCGCGTCCATCATCCAGTTCGCGTCCATTTGAAGGATCTCATTTTTATAATACTTGAAAATAAGTATGTTAACACACTAATAAGATCAAAAGTAATTTCTGCCAATACCTTAATGTATGAGAGGAACACACACATAAAAAGATCCTTACGAGCAGTCCTTCCAGTTTAAAAAAAATAGTTAATTTCAGCTGTATAAAAAAACAGTGTAGACGTGCGAAATGACTATAAAAAGTAGTGAAGAGTGTGTTTGGCGGTAAGTTTGTTATTGTTTTATGTACAGTTAAGGTTATGTTATAGTTGTTTCTAGACCTTCTTTATAATAAAGAAAGAATTGAAAACAATTATGAAGTTAAATGATTTTTTATAGCTAAAGCTTAAAATAAAATGGACGCGAATTACTACACCAAAATAAATCATCCGCTTTGCGTCCGCAATGGACGTGAACTCAGCTATCTATTATTTAGTTGGTTGTTTAATTTTAAGTTATGAAACATGAAAGAAACATTAGGTTAATGTTTATTTTAATATTATTAGTATACATATTGTAAGGACTTATTTGCATCCACATTATTATGATTGTAGAAAAATATACAGATGTTGATAATCATTTATAAGACGCAAACTATGCCTATTGTGGATACTATATAGCAGATTGCGTCCTTCTTTTAACTAAATACAAATAATAGCTTAAATATAACATTAAAGACTGCCTCGTGGTCTTAGAGTATAGCCTTTGGCTTAGTCATGAGGGCCCGGGTTCGATTCACAGGTTGGGCAAAAGTGTAATTAAGGTTTTTTCGAGGTTTTTCTCGAAATTCCAAAATCTCAGTACTAGCACGAAGTCTGGTGGGTAGTGTGTTATCACTCCCGTGCCTCAGATGAGCACGTAAAGACGTCGGTTCCGGTTTTTGCTAGAAAAAGTCGATAATCGGATTAGGTTGGTAAAATGTGGCGAAGGGGATCACCACTCGCCTTGCCAACCGACAAACCGATAAATCGTTATAATCTTTAATGTCTATAGACGTTCGGTTTACTCTGACTACCGTGCAAGGGAACCGGACGTGAAGACACCTATATTATTTATGTTTTATCTTGTTTGCAAAAATATTCTAAAATGTGAGTACATTGATTGCCTCAATAGAATTTTATTTTATTAAAATTTATATAAATGATCAAATACGATCATTAATAATATTTAAACAGACTTCGTGTATTTTTTAGTGTTTTAGATGAATTCTTCAGAGACTACACGGAAAAAAAACATACACAGAAGAAGATTTAAAAAAAATATATTCATTTTTCATTCAAATTTAACATAAGTCCAATCAATGTTGAGAAGAATAGTATTTTTTTCTTTTGTTGATAAAAATAATGTTGATATTTAAATATCTTTATTCTGAAACAAACAAATTATTTTCTCCTTCAAACTTGCCAACTCCACTAATTGGACGCAAACAGGTGAAATGACCTACTACCGGATCGGATCGGAGTTCATAAAAAAATATAACCGAACTAATAATTTCCTCTTTTTTGAAAGTCGGTTGGAGAAGGGCATGTATATATAATGTATATGGAATAAATATTAAAAACTGCCATAAAATATGATAAAGTAGCTTACAGTATTAGTATTTATCAGAGTTATATCAGCGGACTTGGATATATCAGCGGCGATGGATAAAGTCGGCAAAGATATGATATTGTAACACGAAATTAATAACGCAATATTTATGTCACGTTATATAATGTTTTACATTTTAATCTTACTAAATAGGTGCAATTCAATTATTCGATATACAGAGATCACCTACTCAATTTGATGCAAGTATACACAGATTATTTATGTATACCTAAATGCAAGTGTATACCTATAAAACAATTTCGAAACTATAAAACAATTTCAAACTCGATGTATGAATAGGATTAAGTAGGCGGGATATCGATATAGAATTTGTTAATTGTAATGTAGGTATACAATTTACAAAGCATGTTACAAAGTATTTTATATTCAACTAGCGACCTGCCCGCGGTTTCACCCGCGCAGCTTTTGTTCCCGTGGGAATATCAGAAAGGTTTATACACTTAAACCTTCCTCGAGAATCAATCTATCTATTAAAAAAACCGCATCAAAATCCGTTGCGTAGTTTTAAAGATTTAAGCATACATAGGGACATAAGGACATAGGGACAGACAGAGAAAGCGACTTTGTTTTATACTATGTAATGATGATACTGAACGTTAATCAAAGAATATATCATTAACTATCTATGCAATGGTTTCAAAACCAACTAGATACAATAGTACAAGCAATACTAGGTAATGTATATGAGATATTACTGCAATTTTAGTTTCACTTCTACCGCGTGTGAGCTTTCACTCGATATTTTTTTTATATATCTTAAGATAGCAAACAAGCAGATGGGTCTCCTGATGGAAAGAGTCAACCATCGCCTACAGACACCAAAGATGTTAATGGTGCGTTGCTATCTTGTGGCGAGGTCTAATGCCATATGCATAAGTTTACCGGCTACCTTACCCTCCAAACCGGAACACAAAAGCGACAAACACTGACGCTATTGCGGCAGGAATAGGTAAGGCGGTGGTACCAGACTCAGGCGAGACAATGCAGAACTCTACCACCTAGTAGTCACGATGGTAGTGACGCTCATAGCCATTCGGTCGCCTTTTACGACCTGCCTGGCAGAACAGCAGTTGGCCTATTCTTCAAAGGAGCCCGGGATCAACAAGGCGGATATATTTTTAATTTATGTAATACTTTTTGCATTATTATAGGTTGAAAGAAAATGTATGGCTCAACCAACTTCAATTACACTCAGTATTAAATTCATACACTAATTTGACATAAAAAGACACTCAGTATTAAATTCATACACTAATTTGACATAAAAAGTATATGATTATAAAGAGAAACCTTAATTCTTTAAATTCTGTATGACTACCTTTGAAGAGTTAATTACTCTGAAAAATCTTGTTGAAAAAGAAATTGATGGCCGTCAGTTGATTATTTTATGTCTGTAAACGCGAAATAGGTTGATTGGCTTTATAAATTCATTTTATTTTATTATGAACTAGCTGTAGCCAGCAGCCCGCTGCATTATAAAAGTTTTTGGCGAATGCCGCGAGATCACCCAATCTTCTGGGATATAAAATAGCCTATGTGCTATTCCAGCTCATTATCTACCTGTGTGCTAAATTTCATACAAATCCGTTCTGTAGTTTTTGCGTGATTAAGTAACAAACATCCATCCATCCAAACATCCAAACTTTCGCATTTATAATATTAATATAGATATTATCTAATCCACTCAGCATAGATCCCTATTGAAAATCACTTCATTCATGATCTGTTTTTTTATATAATAAATATTTTTTTAAATAAGTTAATATTTTCTTTTATAAGAACCTTCTCCTGACATTTACAAACACACAACAAAAAAAGAATTAGCGAAATTGGTCCAGCAATTCACGCGTGATGTCGTGAGTTGTGACCACGAAAAATAGCGATTCATTATATATATACATATATATATATATATATATATATATATATATATATATATATAACAACAAGAAGATGGCTCTTCTGATGGAAAGAGAAACTATCGCCTATAGACGCCAAAGATGTTAATGGTGCGTTGCTATCCGTATGGCGTGATGATAATGCCATAAATTACTGGCTAACTTACCCTCCAAAAATCAAACACGACAATGACAGGCATTGCGCTATTACGGCAGGAATAGGTGAGGCGGTGGTACCAAATACCGGGTGAACAGCTGCGAAACTCTACAACCTAGTAGTCACGATGGTAGTGACACGTATAGCTAATCGGTCGTTTCTTACGACCTGCCGGGCAGAACGATGGTTGGTCTATTCTTTAAAGGAGCCTGGACCAAGACGCTGGAAAACTGAACGTGAACATAGTTGAAGGCATCTGCTAATAATAAAATAGACTGCATCTAACTTTGGTCTATAAAATATATTATCCATACTAATATTATAAATGCGAAAGTAACTCTGTCTGTCTATCTGTTACGCTTTCACGGCTAAACCGCTGAACCGATTTGGATAAAATTTGGTACATATATAGTTTGAGATCAAAGAAAGGACATAAGATAGTTTTTATCCCGGAAATCCCACGGGAACGGGAACTATGCGGGTTTTTATTTTAGAATTTTTTCCACGTGAACGAAGTCGCGGGCACAGCTAGTATCTATTATATATTGAAGATAGATTTCTATGGTGTGGATAGGTTGTTTCGGAACTCAAATTTATTTATTTGCAACAAAGTATGTGCATAGGATATAAAAAAAAAATTAAATCTTTGTCCAATCATATTTCATCCAGATTTAGCCAAAAAAATATATTTTTATACGTGACCTCTTGTTTTTTATATATAAATTGTTTTAGTACAGAAATTGTAATGAATGTGTGATTTGTGTCTTAATATATTTTACGAAAAAAGATGTTTTTCATCCACATACTAAGTAACAATATTCAGTAAAAAACCTATCCGATTAAGTCATTATCTGCTTAATTACGATCAATATCTCATAATTATCTGTGTGTAATTATTTTACATATTGATAAATTTTTAAAGTATTAATATAATTTACTCAATTTTAGTCTTAAACTGGTGCGTCATAAGATAAAATATACTTTGACATATTGTGTATATTAACATACAACATTGCATTCGCTTCATTTTTCCGCTTCGCTTTTTGGCTATATTTTCAACTTCAAACTAATTCATTTGCAAAAATGTGGTTACATGTTAAGACGTTCGGTTGCATGTTTTTGAATTTATTTCATAATTTACCATAATTATATCATAATTAATCATATAATATATAGGTAAATAGTGTGTAGGTGGCTTACGTACACCACAGTGCTGAGACTGGTTGCGCCGCCATAGTCTCCCAGTGAAACATAGTCCTTAGAACTATACACATTAGTCACGCCGACAAAATGGTGGAATAAAATTTTGAAAACCAAATATGTTTCCTCTTTACGAGAAGTGGGGATGTTTATACTTTTTTTGGTATCTTTTTTGATAGGTTATTGCAAGTTTGGGAGAAGAAGTTTTCAGTCAAGGGATATTTTTTAAAATATTAAGCTTTAAATGCTAAATTTTGTTAAAGTTGAGTGTGCTCTCCCTCTGCCATCTAAACGATTATTCTTTGCTGTGCGAAAAAAATCACAGTAGTAGTAGTAGGTATAGATATAATGAAGGTAACAGGAAAACTATCACACATAAGTCGGTGGTAGAGTTCTGAGTGCTAAGTGTGAGTTTTTTATTTCGCATTCAATCGTGAGCGCGTTTGGAGTTTACTAGGAATTTGTATGTGATTTGTACAGCGCCACCTAGTGGTAAACGTGAGGAAACAGTTTACCACTAGGTGGCGCTGTACAAATCACATACAAATTCCTAGTAAACTCGAAACGCGCTCACGATCGAATGCGAAAAGAAAAACTCACACTTAGCACTCTGCATTGTCTCTCCCGGATCTGGTACCACTGCTTTACCTATTCCTGCCGCAATAGCGTCAGTGCTTGTCGCTGTCGTGTTCCGGTTCGGAGGGTAAGGTAGGCGGTAAACTTATGCATGTGGCATTAGACCTCGCCACAAGATAGCAACGCACCATTAACATCTTTGTTGTCTATAGGCGATGGTTGACTCTTTCCATCAGGAGACCCATCTGCTTGTTTGCTATAGTTAATAGTTGACTTATAAATTGTATTTGGAGATAATTTTATTGGTAGTGAACCTGTTACACGGATTTCGCTGGTTTTTTTATATACCTAACGGAGGATCCGATCTATATGAATCAATCACGTGAATATTATACACGTCATTGATATGAATGGATTGGGATTGAATGTTACACCGCACCGCCTAGTCGGAACACAATAGCAAGAAGCGCTGACGTCACGGGTCAGAAATATGTGGTGTGTGTTTAAGTAGTGTTACCATTTTTGGATAAGTCTTCTTAGGTCCACCAAATTTATTAACAAATCAAAATAATTACCCAGAGACTCCAGAAAAGGCTTGAAGTTCTCGTCTTTAGAATGTTTGTAAGTTTTTCCGACGTACGCCATTGTTATGATGCCCCGTCAACTTTCAGAGAGAATAATACTTTATCATATAAAGGACCCCTCCTTATATTGACAATTTCGGACATTGGATAACAGATAAGGTAAAGGGTAATTGTCGATTTATCTTCTTATCTGAGTGTATTTATATAAGTGCATTGTACAAGTTGCAGTAAAACTTTAAAAATTGTAGGAATCTGAAACTGTGCATACAAAATAGAGATCTAAAGCAAAAATTTATTTGGTGGTAAGTATTCGCCTCGGTTTTGGTATCACCTCCTTACCAATTCCTGTCGTAATAGCGTTTGTGCTTGTTGCCGTAGTATTCCGGTTTGGAGAGTAAGGTAGCCGTTAAGCTCATGCGTTTGGAATTGCAATACAACATTAACATCTTTGAAATCTATAGACGATGGTTTTTTTTTTCTCTAACAAGAGAGAGTTGCTTAACTGGTTCAAATATATAAATTACATAAAAGAATGTATCTAATATTCGAAATGCGTCTAGTGTGATACAGTGACAGCTCAAGTGTGTAAACAATACATAATCTCATCATCTTCAAGGTATGTTTTAAAATATGTGTATTAGTTTTTTTTTGCGTGAACGAATTACCAAATTTATCACTACCATCGTGACTTCCAAGAGGTAGAGTTCTGCAATAACTCGCCTGGGTCCGGTACCACTACCCACGGATTAAATGTGTCAATTAAAAGTAAGGAAAAAAGTAGCTTGCACACAGAAATACAGAGTTTTACTATTTATTTATTTATTTATTTAATACTTTATTGTACACAGAACAATTAGAGTAAAAATATATAAACATAACGTAAGTACAATGGGCGAGCTACTTCTCTACTTAAAAAGATTTCTTTCAGCCAACCGATAAAGGAGATAAAAAAGAAATCAAATAAAGTAGACTTCGTGTACAAAAAAAAAAAAAATAGATATTATGGTTACATAACTAAACTAAATATAATATATATTAATGAAAATACATACGGTATAAGGAAAACTTACAATTCAGTTAGAAAGTGTTCTTTGACGCGTTTTTTAAAAGAATCAAAAGTCTGGCAGAGGCGAATCTCACTAGGCAGAGAGTTCCACAAACTTACTGCATGTACCGCAAAGGAGTGCGAGTAGGCAGCAGAGTTACTAGGAGGAAAGCGCAACAAGGTTCTAACGTTAGAGCGACACGGCGTATCAGGAGAGTGAAAAAAACTAAAAGCTTCACGGAGATATTTAGGGGCTATAGGATTGAAAAGGATCTTGTATAGCAAGCAAAGGATATGAGTTTTTCTCCGCTGTCTAATAGGAAGCCACCGAAGTCCAGATCGGAAATTAGAAACGTGATCATACTTTTTTATGCCATAGATGAAGCGAATACAAAGGTTCTGCAATCATTCAAGCTTATTTAATAGCTCTTCGGCAACATCTAGGTAACAGGAATCAGCGTAATCTGTTATTGGGAGAATAAGGGAGTGCATTAAAATATTTTTGTTTTAACAGGTAAAAATTTTTGAAGTGGTTTTAAGGGAGTGGAATGCAAAATGCACTTTACGGCTTAGAGTAAATTATTAATGTGACTGTTCCAAGAAAAATCAGAATTAAAAGTTACTCCCAGATTAGTAGCGGAAGAGGAGAAAGGTGTAGGCTTACTACTTACAGATGAAATAAAATCGCTTCAAGGGTAATTTTTAAACTTTGCCATCAATAAGATGGCAAAGTTTAAAAATTACCCTGGACGGTACGATAAAACAGTTTATTTCTTTATAATATGACTACAAATATATGACATTTTTGACAAGGATAGGAGTGTTTGCTCATATGCGCGGCGACACGTTTCCTTTCCAATGGTGTGTCTATTAGTATTCATAGTGGTCTGTGCCACCATCTTACCTATTCCTGCCACTATATCGTCAGTGCTTGTGATCCAGTTTGGCGCATACGATAGATGGTATACGTAAGTGTACCGGATCATAATCGATAGGTTGGTGATGCTAACCCACTACACGGCTAGCAACGCACCATTAACGTCTTTGGTGACTATAGACGATGGTTTTTATTTCTATCAGGAGAGCCATCTGCTTGTTTATCCTATGTAATAAAAAACCAAGCCGAACCATTGAAATTATTTAATAGGTTCATGCTCACTTTGGAACAATAGATTTTTTGCAGTCCTGCCAAGTATTTCACTGGTTATATCACTCGTTATAAAATAAAAATGATGTGGTGTCGCGGGACACCAAGTAGGAACGAACTTCCTTCGGCTAAACGGCACTACTCGCTTGTGTACGCGACTGTCGCGCCTGCACACGTCTCATTTAACGCTTTTATTCCACGCATTTTTCTTACGGTTTTACTATCACATTTTTTTCAGTTCGGTCGCGCAGCAAAATCCCTATCCCCTCCACGCCTGCCGTAAGGAACTTCGTTCCAATAATTCATATGTCACACCAGTTATATGCATTGAAACCACATACCGCATTTACATATTAGTACGAATCGCGTGGCGAATGGCGAGGCGAATAACGAAGACGCGTGTGTAAACAGTGCGCTCGCTATTTGCCTCGTGCTTCGTTCGCTTCGCGATTTGCGCGCTTGCGTTGATAGCGGGTTTTCGGACACAAATCAAAGAGCACGTATAGCGAATACGAACTTTTGTTTACACATTCGCCTGCATTCAGTATCAGCTAGCACCCGACCTAACAGGATATGTGGACAAAATGGTGTGGAGTGAAGAACGATTTTTAGAATTCCTAGAACTTTATCAAAAAGAAGAGCTCATTTGAGCGTCCCGATGGTCACTCGACCATCGGGATGGTCAAATGAGTTAGCAAACCTAACAACAAATCGATTTGTTTCGATTCCCGACAGGGGCAAACGTTTATGTGATGAGCATAGATATTTGTCTTTCTGGGTCTGGGTGTTTTATAAAATATGAATACTGTTACATATATAAGTACCAGTATTTATATAATACTAGCGACCTGCCCGCGGTTTCACCCACGTAGCTTTTGTTTCTATGGGAATATCGGAAAGGTTTATATACTAAAACCTTCCTCAAGAATCAATATATCTATTCAAAAAAAAGCATCAAAATCCGTTGCGTACTTTTAAAGATTTAAGCATACATACAGGGACATAGGGACAGACAGAGAAAGCGACTTTGTTTTATACTATGTAGTGATATAAATACATATTATCTATTTCTGTGTAATAGTATCGTTGACTAACACCCATAACACAAGCAAATCATTTGTTTACTTTGGGGTTGGATCGATTTGTGTGATTTGTCCAGTAGTATTATTATTATTATTTTTTGGAAACATCGCAATCATAACAATGTTAATGGTGCGTTGCTATCTTGTGGCGAGATATAACTCTACTTGCATAAGTTTACCGGCTACCTTACTCTTTAAACCGGAACACGACAGTGACAAGCACTGACGCTATTGCGGCAGGAATAAGTAAGGCGTTGGTCAATCCGGGCGAGACAATGCAGAAATCTACAACATAGTAGTCACGATGTTAGAGACTCGTATAGCCAATCGGTCGCCTTTTACGACCTGACTGGCAGAACGGCAGTTGGCCTACACTTTAAAGGAGCCCGAGACCAATACGAGGAAATAGTATTATTTTTCTTAATTTATAATAGTAAGAAATTATAATAGTAATATTATTAAAGAAAGAAAGAAAATATTTATTTGCAAGAATATGGGTGTTACAAGTTGTTAAAAATAAATTAAGTTACTAACATATTCTACCAATATATGGTATTCAGAATCTTATTCCTAAGTGGCTAAGTTAATTAAATTCTACTTCGTTGCTTTAACTGTAACATATATCGATAAATGATAAGCAACACTTTTTAAAGACCTATAATCTAATTTTATATCCCCTGACTTTATTTTATCGATATCAGGGGGTATCTAGTTTATATTTGCAGTCCAAATTCCATGCGATTCAATAGACATTCGATTAGACTTGAAATAATTGTCGAGTAAGTGTGAATCACTTATATAGAAAGACCATCTAAAAAAAGACCTCCGTAGGTCCTGGTCCCATTTGAAGTACCTACAGTCCATTTGCCGTTCTGCCAGGCAGTTCGTAAAAGGCGAACTATCGTCCAAACGTGTCACTACCGTCGTGAATGGAAGGTAGTAGAATTCTAGTACGTCACGCCCGGGTTTGGTAACTTTTACTTTTTTTTGCGTTACGTAGTCAGTTAAATTTATATAGACCATATCACTAATATTGGGTCGGCCACAGGGTTTGGTGAAAAAAATGTTTCGTATTTTATAAGTGAAAATAAAACTCCTTGGTTGTACTGTTTGTATTTGGCTGGCTTTAAGAACAGAAAAATAAAAAGTGAAAACGGTGTCCCGCTATTTTTGTTTTGTATTGTTTTTCTGTCCGCCAAAATGAGTGAATTATAATAAAGAAATTCGATATATCTTAAAAATAATGTTTTGAAGTATTATAACAAAATAAATTAAATTAATAAATAAATAAATAGTGTTATTTTCAATACATCTTAATAGCAGGGGAGCAGATGTTAAATTGGGGGTTAACTCGAGGACCGCGAGATCTATTGGATTTTGTAGATTAGACGAAATAAAATAAGTAAACAAAGGTTTATTTAACGATTTTCATTTAAACGGCGATAAAAAAGGCTACAGATAAAACAAATAAGTAAAAAAAAAAACAATGACATGGAAACACTGGCGACCTAAACTTTAAAAAACTGACGATTTATGTTAAGGCCACAAAATTGGTAAGAAAACGTTGTCTTAACTTCTCGAGTGCGTCTGAATTTTTATTGAAGGAAATTATGTAAGAAAAACAAAAAAAATATAAACTTACAATTTCCACACATTTAAGTTATTGAAATTTATTTTTGCACTGCCCTAGATGCCCGGCTCCATGGTGGAGAGTCTCCACAGTATGCGAGGTGGTGGTGGCAGGAATAAATAAGGTGGTGGTAGCAATGTTGAGCTCGATGTTGCTGAGCTTTACCAAATAGTAGTCTCGATAGTACTAACATATTTGGACAATATTTTGCCTTTTAGAACTGCCTAGCAGAATGGTAGCTTTTTTATAGTAAGATAGCAAACAAGCAGATGACTTTCCTGATAGAAAGAGAAGCCATCGCCTATAGACACCAAAGGTGTTAATGGTGCATTGCTATCCGTGTAGCGGAATGTCTATGCCACATGCATAATTCTACCGTCTACCTTACCCTCCAAACCGAAATACGACAGTTAAAGCACTGACGCTTTTGCGGCAGGAATAGGTTTAGATTTTACACTTTCAATATAGTATAATATAATAATATAGATAAAAGAATAGTTTTTTTTTATTATCGATAGGTAAGCGCTTGACCTCGATCTCGCCTGATGGTAAGCTAAGATGAGGCCAAATATGGAACGCGCTTCCCTAGAAGGTACCTGTTCACTCTTCTCTTGAAGATCCCCAGATTGTACTCGTCGGGGAACACAGACTCAGGAAGCATGTTCCAGTCTTTTGCGTTTCGAATGAAGAATGTTGAGTTGAACCGCTTTGTCCGGGTACGTGGAACGTCCACCATATGGTGATACCTAGAATCTGTGCGCCTCGATGATCGATAGAAAAACGGGCATGGCCGAATTAAGTCGTGCAATTCCGCAGCGCACTCTCCAAAGTGTATCAGATAAAAAACCGATAAACTAGCCACTCTACGTCGATGAGCGAGGCTCTGGAGTTTTTTGCCTACCAGATCATCGTCGTTTATGAGCCTCTTGGCACGCCTCTCTATTGCCTCAATTGTCTCCAGCTGGTATTTGGCGGATCCATCCCAGAGATGTGAGCAGTATTCCATGCACGAACGGACTTGTGCTTTATAAAGGTTGAGCAACTGTCCCGTGCTAATATACTGTCTCACCTCCGCCAGAATACCAAGCTTTTTTGAGGAAACTTGGGCTTTAGATTTGATGTACGAACCAAAGTTGAGAGTAGGCGTTAAGATGATACCAAGGAGCTCGAGGTGGTCAGTTATCGGCACGGACACACCCTGGAAAGAAGGAGATATATAAACGGACTCCGCTTAGCGGAGAATAGACACGCCTGGGTCTTAGTTGTATTAAACTTGACCAGATTGGCATTGCTCCAATCGAAGACTGCCTGTAAGGACAGGTTTATATGATCGACCATCGCCTCTCTGAGAGACTGGATCTTTGCCGTACTGGCCCGCGCACTGGATACTAACTTTCCACAACTGTGCTATCATCTGCGTACCCATAGATACCGGGCTTCAGCAGATTGTTAATGTGTAGCAGGAGTAGAGTTGCGGAGAGAACTAATCCCTGAGGGACTCCGGCATTTATAGCCATTTGGTCGGACGAGCAGCCTTTGACGACTACTCTAATCAACCGGCCACTTAGAAAATCTGAGATCCAGGCGCACAGCCAGACCCTGTCAAAGACCTTCGAGATAAGGCGGTGGCACCAAATACCCGGGCGAGTTGTTGCAGAAATTTACCACCTAGTTATCACGATGATAGTAACACGTATAGCCGATCCGTTTCCTTTTATGACCTGCCTTGTAGAACGGCAGTTGGTCTTTTCTTTAAATGAGCTCGGACCAATACGTGGGGAATGGTCTATTCTTGAAAAGTGGAGGTGACGATGTACCACACTCGAGCCTCGAACTAGCATGTAACGTTTAAAATATCCTTTTCTATGGTCCCCAAACCAACCATATATAAACAATCAAAGAGATTGTGGCGCAGCTCCGTTAGTCCGCACCACTGAAGAGTCGTAGTGGTAGAACCAGATGGCCAGATATATATATATATATATATATATATATATATATATATATATATATATATATATATATATATATATTTATTTATTTATTGGATTGTGATTCGCCATCATCCATTATGCCAATTACATAATGAATACACTACACGAGGTACTTTTTTAAGAAAATCGATCTAAAAACAACCTATCACTTATATATTTAAAAAGAAAACATAAAACCACTGGTGCTTGTGCAATCCAAAGGGAGCCGAGCCCTACTTCCTTTCCATTCCTTCTCGCTCGGCCCGGCTTACCATCGCCCTAACTCAGTCACGCACCCCGCGCCGTGAGGCATGATGGTCGGCTGTCGCTTTGCTGTAACGACTCACTACCTGATCTGACCCGGTAACATTGAGTAAACCCGTAGCCCGGAAATGCACTATTCAAATCCGACACAGGTCGAACCTGGAGGGGTGGCAACCCTACCTATGCTGTGTGGCCGCTACACCACTGGTTTGTGTGCCTCTCACACACACATATACAGAGCGCATAAAATGACAATTATTGTTTCGTTATTAAAGTTCGGGGCCCTCATAAACTCGTGCAGCATTTTATTTCTACATAATATCCTACACCTCATGGTGCGTCTGAAGTCTGAAGGGTATTCTACTTATTTGGACTAGTCTACGCACCGAACACTAATTAGGGTCTTCAAAAAAAAAGTAGCTATCGAGTTTCCACCAGATGTCCACGTTTTGAGCTCTTAGGAACCTTTTCTGACTATTTTCACGATGACATCAATATGTCTATATGTATGTATGTATTTATATATGTATGTGTATGTATGTCAACATCTCATAAATTTTGAATGGCAGGATCGATCTAAACGCGATTACATTCCGCTCAACTTAGACTTTCTGAAAATTTTAATCAAGTCGGCCCAGGAGATTTTGAGAAATTTCGAAAAAACCTTAGTGAAACAACATTTTTTTAACATAACTTCCAGATTAATGTACCAATTGAGTACAAAAACTAATCAGCTCTATATCTTAAAAAACTACGTCTAATACAAAAATTGCATCAAAATCGGTTTTTCCATTTGGGAGTAATCGTTGACGAAAAATTTTGAAAAAAGTGTATTTTTGACATAACTTCGAAAGTTTTCAGCCAATCGCTTTTAGTGTTGTACCATATTTTAGTACTAAAAAATCAAAATCGAATCTAACTTTCAAAAGTAGTAAGAAAACTTTATGTATTATGTGCTACTTTAAGGAAACATAAGCATTTAGGTACCATACAATATCTACGCCCATAGTAAACGTAGAAACTAAACTAAAACAGTATTTGCTCAACGTCAATACTCTTCACAATTAGCTCATCTTTATAACATGTTAAATAAGCATTTACATATATATCCGTTAAATAACTATAAATGCAAAGAAACAACTTTAAAATGGCTTATAACAAAATCATATAATTTTACTGAATCACTTTTGAAACATTAGCTAATAAATTGCATATATAAAAATGCACAAACATTTGCATAGATACACAAAATTACGCACACACGCATATGTACACAATTAACAACACACACACACACACACACACACACAAACTTAAGCACACACACACACACACACACACAAACACACACGCGCGCACGCACACACACACACACACACACACACACACACACATAAACACGCATATGGATGCTCCAATAAACACGTAATTTGCACCGATACATACACACATTGTGTTCGCATGTTTTCATTGCATGTTGTACAAAAAAAATTAAAAATGTTTGTTTATAAATTACTTACCTGTTATATTGTTGTACCATTTAATCTAATATTATAATAATAAAAATCTGGAAATAATAATGAATATAATTATAACATAATATATGAATGTCAAAATAAGCTATGGAAGAGCAGAATCACCTGACACATGCGTTATTATTCTATGCTGACACAATGCTTGATTTTGTAAAATAGTTAGTAGGTCGATTCTAACACTTGCATACCAAGCTATATTAAACAACGATATGGAAATAAAGATATTTTGATTTGATTTGATTTGAAAAGTTACAGCTTTTCAAACATTAAAATTACGTTGTTTTTAGCAAACTTCCTTAATATTTTTGAAATAATTTTTCACGGTAATACACCGATTGACTTAAATATCTTATCAGCTTTTATCCTTTACAAGCTGCGTCAAATGAAGATTCCGGCGACTGGGACCGCATTAACTGGAACCGCGGTCCCAGTTGCCGGATTGATTTAATTTTAATATTTTTCTTACGGCGACTCGGACCACGCATAAATTAATTTAAAATTTTATTGTTCAATCCAAAACTAGTACAGTTAAACGAAAAAATGTTTAACGTAAAATAAAAAACTCGTTGACTCATAAATATCATTTATTTATATAATTTTACTAAAAGTACAATTTTTGTTAGTTTGTATTAAACACGTGAATCCTGCTAAAATATTTAACAATTTCCAACAACTAACAATAACTAAATAATTTGACCGCCCCTTGAATCGACGGAGCTCGTGTGCGATTACTGACAGGGACAAACTTTTGTGTGATGAGCATAGATGTTTATATTTCTGGATTTGGGTGTTTATTATATATATTTCGGTATCTATATTAAATATTAAATAAATATTTTTGAAATAAAAAGATTTTTTTTTCATTATTACTTATATTTTTGTTTGAGTGTTCTGTATGAACTTGAATAATAGATTCTTTTATTAATTTATGCGTAGTCCGAGTGGGCGGAAAATAAATTTAAATTAAATCAATCCGGCAACTGGAACCGCGGTTCCAGTTAATGCGGTCCCAGTCGCCGGAAACCTCGTCAAATACCGGATTTATCGATGAGGAAAATGTTTGAAAACAATATTTTTTGAAATTGCTTCAAAATTTTTCTTGAAATTGAACTTTGTAAGGGCTCGCAAAGTTATAATCAGAAATCAGAAGTACTTTATTCAATAAAACTTTTTACAAGTTATTTTGACAAGTCAACATAATTTTATAAAAAACTACTACGGAAACGCGGCCATTACCTAGTAATATTGTTAGGAAAGTATTTTTGTGAGAATTACGGCTTTTAATGTATGGACTTTGTTTATAATTATCTAACCTAAAAAAATCCAGCGTATTTTCACCCAAACATTATATTCGCATCAAAGGTGTTATCAGGCTTTGGTCTAGGGGGGCGCAGCAAAATAAAACCAAAACAAAGAAAAACATGTTTCTAAGACAAATTTTTTTAGTACTTTACAAGATTTTTTTTTAATTTTCTTAATTTATTAAAAACATGATTTCTATAATTAATAATGTTATCTACACAGAACAAATATAAAGGTTCTCTACATATTTTATACCATAATTTATGCGTAGTCCGAGTGGGCGGAAAATAAATTTAATTTAAATCAATCCGGCAACTGGAACCGCGGTTCCAGTTAATGCGGTCCCAGTCGCCGGAAACCTCGTCAAATACCGGATTTATCGATGAGGAAAATGTTTGAAAACAATATTTTTTGAAATTGCTTCTAAATTTTTCTTGAAATTGAGCTTTGTAAGGGCTCGCAAAGTTATAATCAGAAATCAGAAGTACTTTATTCAATAAAACTTTTTACAAGTTATTTTGACACGTCAACATAATTTTATAAAAAACTACTACAGAAACGCGGCCATTACCTAGTAATATTGTTAGGAAAGTATTTTTGTGAGAATTACGGCTTTTAATGTATGACTTTGTTTATAATTATCTAACCTAAAAAAATCCAGCGTATTTTCACCCAAACATTATATTCGCATCAAAGGTGTTGTCAGGCTTTGGTCTAGGGGGGCGCAGCAAAATAAAACCAAAACAAAGAAAAACATGTTTCTAAGACAAATTTTTTTTAGTACTTTACAAGATTTTTTTTATTTTTCTTAATTTATTAAAAACATGATTTCTATAATTATCAATGTTATCTACACAGAACAAATATAAAGGTTATCTACATATTTTATACCATATTTTCTGATCTACCTATAATATAGTATAGTCTGCCTATAATATATAGCAACTCAAGATCCATCTCGCGCCACCACTTCGCCCTTGAAGTCTAATATTAATAGAAATCAATTTTTATTAATGGCAACTTTCTTGTAAAAGAGTTTTCAAGGAAAAATGGGTATTAAAAATTAAAGTTGATCTTATAAAGAAAAACACATTTTTTTAGCTTTTTACCCTCGGGCTAGCTAGCTTTTTACCCTTTTTTTTAAAGATTGGAAATTGATCTCAATACAATATTAATCAATTAATACACTTGTATTGTTTCACAGTAATCATATTGTGAAAAATCTGTAAACGGTTGACCTTGCAGGCCATTCCTGCAACTTCCCGCTAAATTATGGTATGTTAAGCTCAAAAGAGTAAAAACTATAAGCATAGATTTTTTTTAGTGCTAAGAAATATTGAAATGTCTTAATTGCTAAGTTACAAAAAACAGCAAGAAAACACTTACTTACTTTACTTACTTAATAAATCAGGAACTTCCTTATCTACATACGTAGCAGGTAGTTAAAAAGTACAAGTGTATTAATAGATTAATATTGTATTAAAATGGAGTGAATAAAAATGAATTAAAACTACCAAGCCAAATCAAACCTAAAAGTGCGATATTTTTCAGTAAAATGTACCACAAAAGGGCATAGATCGTCGCCTAGTGTAGCTTTGTATTATTTTAATTCGTTAGTTTTGTAATAGATAGCGTTAGTAGTTATAAAATTCTAATACAACATGTATTTTCTATTTTTTAATGTTTATAAAATGGTATTTTAATGGTAGAACATATCTCGACATGAACTTAAACTACCACGTCAAAGCTCAAACTTAAAAGTGCGATATTTTTCCAGTAAAATGTAACACAAAAGTGCATAGAAAGTCCTCTAGTGTAGGACTCGCTTCGCTCGCCCTGATAATATTTTAGATATCAAAAATTGAGTTGTTTCTAAAATATAACAGCTTATCAAAAATCAATATAATGCCATTTTTAACAAAAAAAATAGATATTTGAACTAAAAAAATCTATGCTTATAGTTTTTACTGTTTTGAGCTTAAAAATACCTTAATTTAGCAGGAAGTTTCAGAGATGGTCTGCAGGGTCAATCGTCTACAGATTTTTTTACAGGCGTTTGAACGGGAGAGTCGGTTTTTAGCTTTTCTTTGTTGAAAAACAAGTCTTTGTTGGATGTATGCTGTGGATTTTATGCTTAAAATTAAAAATAAAATTAAATATAAACATTAAGGTTCCCATTCTATCCCACTTTCCCCCCTATTCCCACCTTTTCCCCTTCTCTTTTTCCGTTATTACCACCCCTTCCAACTTATTCCCCCTTCCCCATTTTCACTTCTTTCTCCCCCCTTTCTATCTCCCCCCCCATCTTCTACCGTTCCACCAACTCCTGATTCCCTCTTTCCACACCTTTCACCCATCTCTTCCTTCTTTCCCGAGTCCCCCTTCAATCCCTATTCGCTCTTCACCCCATTCCCCCTTCTCCCGCTTAAGAACCTTTCCCGATTCTCCCTTCCCCGCCTTTCACCACTTTCCCCCCTTTACCCCTTCTTTCTCCTTCTCACTTCCACCCCCTCTCCTCCTCCTTTATTTTCTACCTCCACCCCAACTTCTCCCCGATCAGCAAATCCTGCGATAAGGAACTTCCTTCCCAAAAATCATAAATATTTAAAACCGTAAAATTAGTCGTGCTTAAAGAAGCTGAGGTCAATCTTTTTCTTTTTTACTTTTTAGGGTTCTGAAGTAAACTAGGAACCCTAATAGTTTCGCTATGTCCGCCCGTATGTCCATCCGCACGATTGCTCAGAGATCCTTAGTAGTAAAAAGCTGTAATTTGGCACAAATATACATATTAGTCACGTCAACAAAGTGGTGATATAAAATCTTGAAAATTTTTTTTTCAGGACAAAAAAATATTGTAAAGTGGGATGTTAATTTTTTTCTCACGTATCCCATTGTGTAGGATATTGTTGTATAGTTTTTTTCAAAAAAATATTGTAGGTTTGTGATAACAAGTTTTGACTCGTTTGTAAAAAGCTTTTAAGTGCGTATATTCGATTCGTAACGAAAACATCATGTTTTCAAGTTTATTTAGAATTAGCGTATTATTCGAAGGATATTACAGTACAAAATCTGTAATATCCTTCAAATAATACGCTCACATTATAATGATATTGCTCTTGAAAAAACTTGAAAACATGAAGTTTTTGTTGCAAATCGAATACCCGCTCTTAAGTGCTAATTTTTTTTAAAGTCAAGTGTTTTAGAGGTGGGAAAAAACTCACGGTAGAAGTAAATACCTATAATGAAATTAAAAGAAAAACTATCACGGCTTAGAAGATTTTACAAATTTTTGAGTAATAGTCGACAGTGTTGATTCTGGTTTACAGAAGTTACAGTGCAGTGGTAGGAACGAGAGGTGGGCCCATTGCCCCTTAAAAAAAAGAAATAGTCGACCAACGTATAAAATGTACTTAGAAAAGTTTTTATAGGCCTTGATTTTGTGGTGCCGATATGTATTTGTTATTGACGTTGAATAGCTTAAATGTTCATAGTATGAAACTATAAAAACCCTCTTGTTCCGCATTATTGTGATGGACACCCTCGGAACCCCTAAATTGCGCGTAGCCTCACTCACAATTTACCAAATTTTTGTTCATATAATATAAGCTTGTTTTTAAAAACTTTTTTAATTAAATTTAAATTTACGTTTTAATCTTTCTTTAAAACTTATTACTTGATTCTAATTTGATTATAACGGGACAGTGAAAATATTAACAAAATACCAGTAAAATATTATAACATTATATTTACATTAAATCGAAATATGTTACATTTAATAAATAAATAATTTTAATTAACATTAAACAGCATCGTAGTATCGAACTGCAGGACCATCCCAGGCATTCGTTGAAATGTACTGTAAAAAAGATGAGACATTTTATTTATTTAGTTAATGCTTTACAAATATTGTACACAATTAAAAGAGAAATGATACATAGAAACATATTAAAAACAGACTGTACAATGGGCGAGCTTATCCCCAATTTTATTAATAATGGCCTGGTGATACTGATTAGTTATTATTATTGTTATCTTTGATATGTTTTTTCAGAATTGGGTGCGAGCATTGCGTTCAAATTACCATTGAAATAATTATTAGAAAAATAAAACACCGACTGCAACCCGAATCCAAAAAAACAATTACACTCCTTCTAGCCCTCTCGGGTAACAATTATTATAGTCTATGTACTCGCATAGTCTGTCAAGCCTAAATCCATCAAGCCGTTTACGCTACAGAGCGTGCTAAAGAAATACATACTTATATTCTCACGGCAAAAATATAACCCCCTTTTAGCGCTGTGATGTAATAAATACCGTTTCTACCCATGCCCAGAGATGCAATATCGCTCATAAAAACATCGATATTAAGACATTGATTTTTTATGAAGTTAAACATCGTCGTTAATAATAATGAAGTTTATGAACAATACATCGATTTCAACTGTTGAAAAAAAATAGGAAAATTGTCAGCTACGAAAAAGCTGGGTCATATTTTCTTAAATTAAAAAATAAATGGATTTAATTCAGCAACGATTAAATATTTTACCCTTTCATGCTTATGATTGTATTCCATATCAAAATTTGAAAAATTATTTTTCGCGACTAAAATAAGTAGCTTAAAATATTTTTTACGACACAAATAAGTAGCTTAAAAATTAACAAGGCATTATTGCATTATATTATAGCCTTATCAACTAAAAACGAGAAAAAAGTTTGTTTTAAAAATATCGTTGTTATTTCATTTACTTTTCAAAAGTTTTCTTATGGAAGTGATAAAATTATAATTTTACTATATTGGTTCTTCACGTTTAAGTGAATTGTTTTGAAAATCGTTTCTGAGTGCTTGAAAGATGATCCTCGCAACAGTGCTAATTATATTGAGAATTTGGACTCTAGCGGTTTTGTTTTTTATTGAAAAATCGGATTAATTATTTTTAAATGTAATTTAATGAGAAATTGGTCTCTTGTTAGTTGTAAGATAGTGGCCTAGTTGAGATATTGAACTCGTTTATAGTTTAGTGAATTTATGTACTTTTAATTTATTGACTTTCTCCGAAGACTCAGAATCCGACTAATCTGAGGGAACATACGAATTAATTAATTAGGACATTATTTTCCCATTAATTGATCGAGTTTCTGACGTAACTATTACAGTATTGTTTAGAATTCCAGCCGTAGGGTAAGGATATTTGAGATTCTTGATGATTATTTATGTTACTATATTGAAGTTATTGATAAGTATATTCTTTATTCATAAAATCAATAATGAATACGAAATTATATTCAATAGCTGATTTTTTATGTTAGCTGGCTTAAGGAGAATGTATCAAAATATAAAATAAATTTCACAACTGGTCACTTTGTATTTTTTATAAGTATTGCAAAATTCGATTTATGTTTGTGTAAGCATGTCATGTGGGGTAATAAGACCACAGCATGTTGAATACAAATGTAAATCGATTTTTTAAATAATTCCTTATAATTTAATTGGCGCAGCAGTCGTACGGAAGTAGGTTTGAATTTGCCGCCGAAAGTTTTATATGGGCGTTTATTGCGGCGCTAGCAGTATTCGCGTATAAGGGCAATTGGCACACCTCTCATTCCCACCACTGTAACTTCTGTAAACCAGAATCAACAGCGGCAACCAACTTGATAACCACTGAGTTGCGAGGTCAGGGTGCCCTGGGGAAAAGCTAAGCAGTCTTGGGATCCGTAACGAAATTAATCAGAAGTATATAGGATGAGTAGGAAAATACATCCTATTTCCCTTCCTTTTGAGCAGGAGACAGCAAAATATTAAAAGCATAAAAATGCTACGAAATGAGATTTTCACAATCAGGTTAAGTCTAATTGCTACTGCGCCACGGAAGTTTGGAAATTAGGGACCTACCAAAATGGCCTACTTAATTTTGCTTCCAGTAGTAAGTATGACAAAATGCTTGAAGGCGCGGAAGTTTCCACGTATTTATTACACCGATATACATTGGATACTATCAACCATTTGACTACGTTCGTTTTGCCAAATGAAGAACATTCGCAAAAAAGAGAAAGAACTAATTTAAATGAGTATAATTTAGCTTTAAAATTACCGTGGCTGGTGAGAAACTACGCAACACAATGGTTTATTTCTATTCACATTTTACTTAAACGATCCCGGACGCTTGGGAAAAAGTTATATAAATGACGTCCTTTAGTTGAACAACATCAACGCGACTGCCACTCATTAATTAATTCATTAGTTACGTCGAGTACAGGATTAAAGAGACGACGTATTTTTGTTTGTGATTGCGGGTTGATAAATTCAGGGTTGGTAAAATTCCTAGAATTGTAGTACATTGAAGCCCGGCACTGAATTTCTAAATCTAATGGTAAGACACCTGATAAAACGGGTAAAGCTTTGGGGATAAGCATAGCTTATATACACCAAAGATGCTAATAGTTCATTGCTGTTTGTTGGAATACCATATACATAAGTTTATCGTCTACCTCAACTACAACGACGCGACAACCAGTACACGACAGTGACAAACACGACCAACGGTGTTGCGGCAGAAATTGGTAATTCGGTAGTACCAAACCCAATAGAATTGTTACGTCAACTCTCCACCAAATTAGTACTAACGATGTAAGTGCTTGTTTTTACGCTTTAGCCTTCATTCGCCTTTTACGAAATGCCTAGCAGTATGACGATTGACAAAAGGGGACGGAATCAACACGGGGTAGCGCGGTAAACTTTGTACCGCTCTTTAAGACAATAACGCGAACGGTGTAGTATGAAATTTGGCACAGTTAGTTTATATTGCGGAAAAGTGCAGAATCCTTATGTGTTTAAATAGGATGAATACATTAAGAATATGCACATTAAATTAATAAAAATAAACATTACTGCCTCTGTGGTCTAGTGGTCCGGTGTTGGTGTTGAGCACACGAGTCCCTGTTTCAATTCAAGGGTCGGGCAAATAAAAAAAACTGTGTTTTCAGTTTCTTGATTAAAACAACGTTGACCGGAATTAGATAAGTATCCGGTTGGCGATAGGCTTGCCACCTATCACATTGTGGGACTAATGGCCAATTGCACTAACATTGTCTTAGTTTAGGACATCTTAAATAGTATGCTGTCACAGTCTTTTCATTTAAGACAAGAAGTGACAGCATACTATTTAGGATTGTCCTAAGCTAAGATAATGTTAGTGCAATTGGCCATAAGTATCTTCGGCTAATCGTGGGGGCACTGGTTGTACCTCTGCTTAGATGAAAAAAGACCATGGGGTGGTCGCTATTTTATTTCAATATGTAATACTTACAGCAACTAAGCCGGTGTCTGAGTATTCCCGTTTAATAGTAATGACTAAGCCATCGTTGCTGAAGTTCTGGACTTGTGTGACGACGTTGCCATCTACTGTGAAGGTAGTTTTAGACTGAAAAGTAAAGTAAAATATTTGTCACGGAAGATATATAATAGAATCGTAGCAAGAAAATATGTTTGTAAAGTGATACTGTTGCCAGATTCCAAATTAGTACAACACTCTACTTTTGTTTTCAAAAAAATATTTTTGATTGTTTATTTTTAGTTTTTTTTTTTTCATTTTGTCTTTCCACCAAAAAAGCTAACCTTATGGAATTATAAGATCCTATATTGATCTTTACCTGATTTATATGTTAACAAATAAAAACGATACCCTCCCAAACAAAAACAGAACTTTCAGTTAGTAAATGGAAGAGTTCTCAGAACTTTAAAAATACAACCGATTTGAGGACCTCCTAATTTCTGGCAATCGGTTGAAAGACAAATTATCTTCGGTATCTTTAGGTGATAATTATCTTTTACCATAAGGTGAGCCCTTTATTTTTTGTATGTTATAAAAATAGATTTATTGAATACTTACAACATATTTTTCACTTAAAGTTTCTTCAAATTCTACGCCATTTTTGAAGGTGACGGTTTTTGTACCATTTTCGTCGATAGTTACATGAGAGTATTCATCACCATTTTTTTCTAATTTCTGCTTTGGCTTCGATTTTAGGATAGCTTGAATTCTTTCTTCTGGGATTTCTATAATAGGATAAATTAAATAATTAAAGATTATATCATATTTTGTGCCTAAGTTGGTATTATCTCTATACTTATTCTTGTCACTATAATCTCAGTATTTTAATACATCCTTATTGAATATCGTATTGAAGGCGAGGTAGGCGGTAAACTTATGAGTTTTACATTTATCTCATAAAGTCAACAACGTACAAGTGATATCTTTGACGTTGAAAATGGATGCAAAATTTAACATCTTATACAGAGATGGTAGTTTTTCCATACGTGTTCATATGGAATCCTATCTGTTTATTGCCTTCATCTTCAAACATTCGAGCGAATGTACCATATAATGGATAGAAGATATCATTACCCTTGGTTCTTTTGTAACTTACAGTATAAAAAGTTACTTACTCATGTAAGGATGGCTTCCAAAGAATTTGTTGACCAACCTCTTAATATAAATTCTACTATCACAGTAATTTGAGAAAATAGTCTATTATAAGCTGACCCAAAGTTTAACTGCTCGCATAAAGATAGTATGAGCAAATCAAACAGTCTTATGTAACTAAACGCCAAGTTTTTGTGGATAAAGTTCCTGAATAAGACGTGAGTACGCAAAATGTTAAAGCCGGCAACAATTAACAAAGCTTGTTAGTGCTCTAAAAATATACCAAGATAGATCCAATAAATCTCTTTGGAGATTAAGGAGTTGTAGACCGCTGGTAGGATTATTGGCAAGGCTTACTTTACTTGAATTCTATGAATTTTTAGTGTTTGATGCTGGTGACCTCAGTCTAAAAGTAAAAATAGAGATATCTTGATTGTAGGCAGAGGCCTATTCAAATCCTCATTTACCTGAGTATGCGAAATATATTTTGCATCGTCATCTGCAAATCTGCAAAACTACTACCACAAAATAACTACTAACTGAAGACAATATACATACAAGTAATATTCGAGTAACGCACACGTAGACACCTCTCACGAACGCGATAGCTCGGAATGGAAACAAACTCTCCCGTTCATTGTCAACTGTCACTAAACATTACAAAAAGCTTTTAGTCGTTCATTGCGTATAATATGTTTTAGGGATTATAGTAGTCCTTGGTATTATAAAATATAGTACGAATGACGATGAATGTAACATGACTCTTTACCGTCGGTGTTATGTATTTATTTAGTATCAATTATGTCAGAAGTGGTATTTTCTTGGAGGGGGAATATATCAATTTTTAATTGAAATATCTGATTTTATTTGTTTTACATTCTACTAGACTACAAGGAAGCACTTGTAAATATAGAGAATAGTATACTCATTAAAAAATCGAACATGTAGCGTCATCTGTGTTTTGAGATGGGAATTTACAGTTGTACTTGTTTTACTCTTCAAAATTGGCCTTCATTTAAAAATTTAATATAAAGTAGTATGTGCTTAGCACTAATCTTGGCAAATTTGCTTGGCGATGATCGTATGCATATCAAATCTGAGATAGGGCTCTACTATTTTTTATTTTCTATAATTTAGTAGCACTATTCAGGAGGACTTGTCAGGAATTAATGGGTTGCTATCTATGGATGTGTTACAAAATTTATAATATCGCATAACGCATTATATTAGCGGGTAATATCTCCCTGAAATAATGTTTAAATAAATATTGGAGTTTATCTACTACAACAAAAAAAGGAAACAATATTTTCTCGTAATCTATATCTATACATATAATAAAATCGTAGGAAAGCCAAAACTGTATATTGAACATTTTTTTAAAAGATTACTTGGGGCGTTATCTACAATCGATATCGAAGCAATCGATATCGAAGCCAAAAATATAGTTTTTAGAATTTTTGTCTGTTTGTCTGTTTGTATGCCCGGGGTAAACTCAAAAAGTACTGCATGGATTTACTTCAAATTTTGTATAAATATTACTAACAGGTAGGGTCAACATGTAGGCTACATATTATCACGCTATCACTTACGGGGGAGGGGCTTTGCGAAGTAAACGAACTCCGCGCGGACGAAGTCGCTGGCAACAGCTAGTATAATATAAACTTACTTAAAGATTCCAAGAAATCCTTGAATTTTTCCTCTTTAACGAAGTTGTAAGTCTTGCCGATGAACGCCATTTTGTGTAATATTGCGATTAGAAGCTTATTGAAAATAACTGATTGGATTATGACCTACCAGCTCTTTTTATATTAATTGGATTGAACATAGTATAAAAGATAAGTTTTGATTTAATTTCTTATCTCTTAGCTATTGATAATTTAGATGACACAATTTTAGATATCGTTAAGTTCATTTTCTAACTAAATGTTGGTGAATAAAATATTTTTAATATGGCGTAATAGTGATAGGATAATTATTTCAGCCCGTTCATGTGTCGTCTGTTCCCGCATTACTTCTAAACTATTAATCTTGATTCGGAGATATCTCTGGAAGAGTCCTCTGGGACATGCAGTAATAAAAAATAAGTTTGGAGGATAAGGTAGCCGGTAAACTTATGCATGTGGCATTAGACCTCGCAACAAGATAGCAACGCACCATTAACACCTTTGGTGTTTATAGACGATGGTTGACTCTTTCCATTAAGAGACCCATCTGTTTGTTTGCTGTCCTATGATTTAAAAAAAAATTGGCAATGTGAGTGTTAGGCCACGCGCAATGTAAAGCACGTCCAAAGCTGCCCATCACCATAATGTGGACTAAGAAGACTAGCTTTTATTGTTTCATCTTTCTCTCAAAACTTTTTTGGCGATTCGAATACTACAATTGACACTAATGAATGTAGTGAAATTAGTTTTTTGTAGAAGTGGTAATAAAAGAGAAAAACAGATAAACCTAGATATCATGTAATTTAAGCGCTGCGGATTCTGTATATAAATAAATAAATAAAATTTACCGCGTCAACACTCTGAACTGTCATGGTCTTTTGAATGACATCACGCCGTGATCATATTATACATACTCTTTGATTTCTATGAAAATGTTCTGGAACTATTACCTACTCATCCAAAGAAAATGTCTACACCAATATGGCGGATTACCACGGCGGCGCGGTGTAACGTAATGTTTGTAGATTTGCGTACACAGTCACAAGACTTAATGTCACTTTTGTCGATTTTGTATCCTTAAATATTATGAATCCATATCATTTGTAATAATAATTTAGTTTTTATTTATTTATTTAATACTTTATTGTACACTTATTGAAGAATACACCCTTAAAAGGATAACAAAGTTGCACAAAAGGTTTTTTTTTATATCATAAGATAGCAAACAAGCAGATGGGTCTCCTGATGGAAAGAGTCAACCATCGCCTATAGACACCAAAGATGTTAATGGTGCGTTGCTATCTTGTGGCGAGGTCTAATGCCACATGCATAAGTTTACCGGCTACCTTACCCTCCAAACCGGAACACGACAGCGACAAGCATTGACGTTATTGCGGCAGGAATAGGTAAGGTGGTGGTACCAGACCCGGGCGAGACAATGCAGAACTCTACCACCTAGTAGCCCGATGTTAGTGACTTGATAGCCAATCGGTCGCCTTTTACGACCTGCCTCGTAGAACGACAGTTGGCCTATTCTTCAAAGGAGGCCGGGACCAACACGGCGAAAACAGAGCTTATCTCTACTGGCGGAGATTTCTTCCAGCTAACCCGAAATGTGGAGTATGGATTAATAAATGGGAAGGCATAGTGCACAACAAATAAAATAATACATAGATGAGTTTGCACACATACACTTACACTAAACATATTTATACATGAAACATATACATAATATTAAAGGAAATCACACAATACAACTTAGCAGTACAACTATTAAAATCAAGAAAGCGTCAGATAATACTCTTTTAGACGTTTTTTAAAAACTGGCAGCGGAGGGCTAGAGCGTATGCATGGAGGAAGCGAATTCCATAGTTTGGCTGCATACACCGTAAAAGACCGTGAATAGGTCTGTGAGTGAGATACAGGAAATTTAAGAATGGTACTAAGATTGGAACGACATGGAGAATCGGATGAATGTAAAAAGGCAAAACGATCACGAAGATAGTTAGGCGCAGCTGGATTGTATAGAATATTAAAAAGAAGACAAAGAATATGAGTATTCCTGCGAAGACGGATAGGTAACCACTTGAGTTGGGCTCTGAAAGCTGAAATATGATCAAATTTTCGAAGACCGAAGATAAACCGGATACATGAATTTTGGAGCCTCTCAAGTTTATTCAAAAGCACTTCAGTAGCATCGAGGAAACATGTATAGTCGAACCTGGATAAGCGAGAACTGGATAAGTGAGAAAACTCTATAAGTGAGAGAAATAGCCAGGACCCGTCATTTTAAGCTCCCAAAACCTCTATTAGCGAGAAACAGAAACCTCTGTAAGAGAGAGTCGTTTTTCCCTCATGAACCTCCGTAAGTGAGACTGCTGCTTATCTATACCTCTATAAGCGACAGTCGATTTCTTTATATTATTTAGGAGGAACTATAGCTACAATAAAAATACATACATACATAAAAGATACACACATACAGTAACAAATGACAAAACAAATTTATTATCTGCTATTTTATGACTCATTTTTAACTTTCGTGGAACTTTCTACCATTGTTTTTGTATTGTTTTCTCGCATTCTTTTTGAATGGACACGTGTGCCTGTGTACCTTGGGACTTACTCAGTTTATAGTTAATCGATTGCGAAGGAAAGTTGTGTTCTGCATCATGCCAAAACGGAAAATTACAGTACTGCCATTAAGTGATAAACTTAAAATAGTGAATGAGTTTAAATCTGGAAAGTCGCGAAATGAAATTCAGAGGGACTTTAATTTACCAGAATCCACCTATTATAAAATTATAAAAGCAAAAGACTCTATAAAGTCTGAGTGCTCTGATGGACATGGAAATATTAAGAGGGCTAGAGTTTCTGAATTCCCTCATATTGAAAAGTGCCTTTTGGAATGGATAAAACAAACTCTTGACAAGAACATTCCCTTAGATGGACTTTTGTTGAAAGAAAAATCAAAAGAGTTTGCTACAAAAATGGGAATCCAGAACTTTTCTGCTAGCAACGGCTGGTTAGAGGGTTTTAAAAGGCGTCATGATATAGCTTTCAAAAAAGCAGCTGGGGAAAGTAAATCTGTGGACCAAGGTGTGTGCAATCACTGGACTAAAGATCTGCCAAATCTTTTAGAAAGGTATGAACCAGACGATATTTACAACGCGGATGAAACGGCTTTGTTTTTCAAGTGCCTTCCGGATAAAACATTTACGTTTAAAGGCGAAAAATGCCATGGAGGAAAACAAAGCAAGGAACGCCTTACACTTCTCCAGTGTGTAAACATGAGTGGTACGGACAAACTCCCACTTCTCATCATCGGGAAATCAAAACGACCTAGATGTTTTAAAGGTGTCAAGACTCTACCCGTGGATTATGCCAATAATACAAAAGCTTGGATGACCAAAATATTATTTAAAGATTGGTTGAAAAAAGTTGACAAACAAATGAAGATAAACCATAAAAAATTCTGCTATTCATTGACAACTGTGCTGCCCATACGGACTTACCAACACTTGTAAACGTAAAAGTAATGTTTTTACCTGCTAACAGCACTAGTAGACTTCAGCCATTAGATCAAGGCATCATTCACACTTTCAAACGCTTTTATCGCAGAGAAGTCGTTAAACATATTCTTACGAGTCTGGAAGAAAACAGTAACCCTGACATTAACGTACTTCTAGCTATGAAATTTGCTAGAAAAGTATGGTACTTAGTCAGTGACGTTACTGTTAAAAACTGCTTCAAGAAAGCTGGGTTTTGGAAAAGTACAGATGAGCAAGACTTGCAAAAGGAAAATGCAACCATTAGATCAAGGCATCATTCACACTTTCAAACGCTTTTATCGCAGAGAAGTCGTTAAACATATTCTTACGAGTCTGGAAGAAAACAGTAACCCTGACATTAACGTACTTCTAGCTATGAAATTTGCTAGAAAAGTATGGTACTTAGTCAGTGACGTTACTGTTAAAAACTGCTTCAAGAAAGCTGGGTTTTGGAAAAGTACAGATGAGCAAGACTTGCAAAAGGAAAATGATGTTGAAGTTGGACCTAGCAACGAGGAATGGACTAAGCTTGTGTCTCACGAATCCAATTTGTTAATGCCGAGCTTCGAAGATTATGTTCAAATTGACGACGACGTAACTACCGCTGGAGAACTAACTGACGACGATATCGTTAAGAATTGTGTAAACACCTGTATTGCTGGAAATGACAGTGAAGACGAGGCACTGATTCCGGAAACAGAAATGGAGATCATTCCAATGAAGCTAGCTTTAAATGCGTTGGAGACGGTCCATCGATACTTTGAATACGCGGCGGTTGTTGATCAAGCAATATTTGACAAAATTTATGAGTTAGAAAAACACATTCAAAATACAAAAACAGAAACTCAAACGAAATTGACGGATTTTTTTAATTGTAAATAAGTTCTAAATAAAATAATTATATAGTGCATAAATTTTTGTTTTGTTTTCGTGAGCATCTTGATACCTACTCTTATAAAGTACTTATATGTCGAATGTGACTTGTTATTGCTGCGTACCTCTATAAGAGAGAATCGTTACCTATATACCTGCATTAGCGAGAAACTCGGGTTAGTGAGAAACCTCTATAAGCGAGAATAAGATTGTGCTCCCTTGAACTCTCGCTTATCCAGGTTCGACGTATCTGCGTAATCTAGTATAGGAAGGATAAGGGCCTGCACTAGAGAAATTTTAGTTTTTATAGGTAGGAAATTTTTTAACAAATTTAGAGAGTGGAAAGTATAATGAATTTTTTAGTTGTCTCCTTATAATTAATTATTTCAAACTAAAATATATTCGATTTATTCTTAGTGGACATAAGCGTATTCATTCTAGATAGGCAATCAGCATTAGGAAAATTGGGGGCATATAATCTTATATCTTATAGATAATAAATATTCGAGTCATTTGATATAATTATTTTCGATAATAAACTAGCAAAAAGCAGAGCTTTGTAAGGGCTCGCAAAGTTTTACTATCTAGTAATATTGTTATAAAAGTATTTTTATGAGAATTACATCTTTTAATGTATGGACTTTATTTATAATTATCTAACCTAAAAAACTCAGCGTATTTTCACCTAAACATTACATTTGCATCAAAGGCCCGCGTCGTTAAGCTTTGGACTAGGAATATTTGGTTTTTGTTTGTTGGTATTTTCAAGGATAAATATGTATTAAAAATGAAGGTTGATCTTATAAAAAAACACATTTTTGACATTTTGCTGAAATAATTGTTTTTTTTTTCTAAAATCAGGAAGTTCCTGGTTTTACGTCGATTTACGAAATCAAAATCAAAAAATGTTTTATTTAAATAAACCTTCTAAATGTTTGGACTACGCAGGCACGAAGAATTGGCGGTAGACACTCAGCGAATACATTTTTCAAATTTTTCTCTCAGAGATACCCTCGGAGTTCGATTCCAGAGTCAGGCAAATGAAAAAAATGTGTTTTTTCAGTTTTCTGATAAAACAACTTTGCCCGGTATTGGAAAAGTGCCCTACTGGCGATAGGCTGGCCACCTATCACATTGTGGGACTTAAGTATCTTCAGCTAACCGTGGGTGCACAAGTTGTACTTCTGCCTACCTCTTCGGGGATACGGGCGTAAATATACCTTTTTTTAGCTTTTTACCCTCGCCCTCGGGCTAAGATTGGGAATTGATCTCAATACAATATAAATCAATTAATACATCTGTACTGTTTCTCAATAAGCATATTGTGAAACTCTCTAACGCTCTATTTACTCTGTTCCCAGCAAACATCCCTGCTCTAGACCTAAATTCTCCTTGTGCCTCCCACAATATTACTTCGAACTTCCCTTGCATTCTCCTTTCAATGATTTTGTCATACACCTTCGATGCCAAACTGATCAAACTGATGGCCCTATAGCTATTGCAGTTTATACTTGAACCTCGCCTTTATACGAGGGCACGATAACCGCGCACCGCCAGTCAAATATGAAGAAACAATTCATGAAGTAGGTAGTCTCTTAATAAGTTCAAAAATTCTAATAGAAAATGTATCTTCTATCAATTTTAACTCGTTAATTTAATAAGAGATGGCGTTAGTAGTAATAAGATTCTAATAGAAATTGTACCTTCTATTTTTTTATTTTTATAAAATGGTATTTTTATGGTAGATAACAAATCTAGACATGAATATAAACTACCACGTCGAAGCTCAAACCTAAAAATGCGAAATTGTTTCAGTAAAATGTACCACAAAAGTGCATAGAAAGTGGCCTAGTGTAGGGCTCGCTTCGCTCGCCCTGACAACAAATCATAATGAATTTATACATTTTCATAATGATAAAATTATTTTTTATTTAAGAGGTTTATCTAATCTTAATAACTTAACTGAATGCACTTTGGTAATTATTACATCATATATTTGGAAATGTTACCATGTTGTCATAGAGTATACAAATAATAAAATGCTTATTTTCATAAAAATAATTTGTAAACCGGTTTACCGTGTAGGCTATTTTTAAAACTTCCCGCTAAATTGAGGTATTTAAAGCTCAAAGGGAGCAAAAATTATACCTAAGTACATAGAATAGCGTTATTACTCTAAGCCTAAGCATATATTTTTTCAAAGAGTTAAAAAAACTAAAATATTGTAATTTTTGAAAAGCTGTATATTTTGAATACAATGATCGATTTTGATCATCATTAGGTTATCATAGATAGATAGAACATAGATCATCATTATAAAATATCCTATGTCCTTCTCCTGGCTCTAAACTACCTCCCTGCCAATTTTCAGCTAATTCGGTTCAGCCGTTCTTGAGTTATAAGTGGAGTAACTAACACGACTTTCTTTTATATATATAGATTGAAAAAAAATAGAAAAACAACCATGTTGTACTGTTCGAATGAGATGACAAGGTTAGAAAATTATTGCTTAAATTACTTACTTACTGATCTAATCCTAAAGTAAGCAAATTATTTTCTTATGTTATGGGTATTAGTCAGCGATACTAATACATAGAAATACATATATAAATACTAGAATATGTTTAATAAACACCCAAACCCGGAAATCAAATATGCTCATCATACAAATTATTGTCCCCGTCGAGGATCGAACCTTAGCCCCATTGATTGCGTAGTCAGGATCGCTAACCACTTGGCCAACGGGGCGGTTAAAGATAATAATAGGCTTATAACATCTTGCACCTTATTCTAAAATCGTGACTGCTGACTAGGAGACACAGTTATGAATAGGTAAGGCAGAGGTATTTTAACACCTCTGCCTTACCTATTTATGATGTTATAGCGTCAGTGCTCCTCGTTGTTGTGTTCCAGTTAAGAGGGTAAAATAGCCGATAATCTTATGCATTTATTATTCTATCCCAGCCACACAAAAAGTAACGCACCCTTAACATCTCTGATATCTGTATGCGATGGTTTTCTTTTTCCATCAGGATAACCATCAGCTTGTGTGCAAAATTACGTCACGTACTCAACTGAAAGTGTGCTATATCTGTAGTGCTAACAGTAGATACTGTGATATTCGGCTTAAAGAGATAGACGCCACGCCTGACATCACCAAAATGGCAGCTCATTAACTAATCGTGGAATTAATAAAGTGGAAGACAAGCTTGATTTAAAATTGTTGTCAAATGTCATAAAATATATATAAAATGATTATATATGCGGTCATCAATTTCGGAATTGTTGTGTCAAAATAAAGCTGAAGTGTTAATTCCTTATTATTAAAATAACTCGTATATCTTCTGAAATGTTTAGAATTATTAATTATATTTAACATAATTATTTTAAATTAATATTACTTTTGGCCTGAAATAAAGTCAACTATTTGATTAAGGTAATAATTAAGTCAATAATCGACCAAAATAAAACATTTTAAAAAGGTCTGACAGATATGTTGAAATATTGAAGCACATGAAATTTAGAGGTGAACTGTCGTAATATACAATAATGTGTAATCAGTTTTGAATTTTGTATTGAATATAACTCTGTTACATTGTCAGTTATTGTTTAAATAAATCTTATACCTTTTACGAAGTGAAGTTAACAAAATGTACCTTGAAAACTTCATTCGATATTCATGACTATCAAAAATGGTTTGTTGCCACCGAGAATGGCATTATGAGTTAACGAAACCAATCGACCAATATTTTGATACTTGAGAAAACAGGGACTGATGGCTTTACATACTTTCCAAGTCATGAAATGCAGTGAAATGCAAGGTACATACCCTCACACCTGCTATTATTCCCGAACTGTAAATCGAGTCTGGGGCGTCATTTGGAGAGTTGGCTGAAATAAAATCTTACTTTTCAAAATAGCATGTAGGTGTATTTAGACTATTTAGTCAGTTCAAGCGCTACATAATGGTGAGCCATACCATTTCACTTCTATAAACTGTAACGCTCGTGGAGATAAACCTGTTAATATCTTGTTTGAATTTTGCTCATCCTTTCACTATATTCTTATAGTTCTTGATTCTTAAATGAGAGGGTTCTCAAAAGCACAAGTCAGATCATCGTCCATGTAAGTTTTAATTAAAAGTACCATAAATATTAATAGTTATAAAAATGGTCAATATACTTATCAGACTACTGTTTTTTTAGCTTAAATGTCATTATTAGGTACTAGAAAAATATCTTATCAAGCGTAAGTATACTTACTATATATAATAAACTATGTAGGTAATACTTCATATAATAAAACAGGTTAAACTCGTTATCTTGTGCCACACCTTACCCTATTATACGTTTAATTTAACCGCAAAGTTGAAGAATAATCTAATTTTATTACATAACTAGCTGTTTCCCGCGACTTCGTCCGCGCGGACTTCGTTTACTCCGCAAAGCTTCTCCCGCATGTATGATAGCGTGATTATATGTAATCTATATGTTGATCCGACCTGTTAGTAATATTCATGCAAAATTTAATGTAAATCCATGCAATACTTTTTGAGTTTACCCCGGACATACATACAGACAAACAGACAAAAATTCTAAAAACTATATTTTTGGCTTTGATATCGATTGAAGATCACGCCCCAAGTATTCTTTAAAAAAAAAATATTCAATGTACAGTTTTGACTTTCCTACGATTTTATTATATGTATAGATAGGTGTTACCTGCCACTACGTGGGATTTAGCTCTATCGACGACAAAAAGTAATCCTGCTGTAATCCGTAAAATGAAAAATGTTAACCAGAGCCAAAACGCTTTTAAGATTTTAGAAAAAAAAATCATACCTTCCAAACTCAAAATAATTATTTTAGAAACATAATATTATTATTTATTGTCTATCAATTCGAATATCTAAAACTATCTAGAAGTTAGTTTTAGCTTAAGTTTCTGTGGATTACAGCAAGATCATTTTATCTTCTATTACGCAAAAACGCTGTAGGTAAATGAAGTAGATAAATCGATTTGTCCTACGTAAGTTGTCGTAACTTAAAAAAATGCGATTTTTGTTTTATTTATGAAAATGGCTCCACTTTTATATATCTTTCAATAGCACAAGGAAATAATTAAATTTCTATAGTATGCCGTATGTCACCGGCGATATTATACTCGGGGCGCGTAGAAAGCTGTTTTCCCACGCGCACACCACGTAAGGGGATGTCCATAAATTATATGAGGTGTTTTTTTTAATTTTCTGTCCCTTCCTCCTCCCTGGTGAGATGTCGTGAGATTTTATTCAACCCCCTCGCCCATCCTCTAATCTCACGTGAGATTTTTCAAAATGCGTACACGTACGCGCGTAGAGGAATTCCATAGATTACAATGATTCCGTTCACATGATATGCGCGAGAGATTTCAGTTCCGCGTAATACGCGTGTCATAGGTTGGAATCCCGACTCGCTCGCTGTACGCGCGAGTCGAGAAATACACTCTCACAGCTCCTTGTTGCGTTCAATAAACGCGCGTTGCTAAGCGCGAGTGGATAGATTCGTCAATGAAATTATAACCTCACACATACAAAAAGATTGTTTTGATACAGAGTTATTCATCAATGAAATTGAAAAACGATAAGCCATATGGGCATGAGATCAGCTTAATATTCTAATAAAAGTAAAAAATGAAATGCGATTTATTTGAAATTACGTTAAATCTGCGATATGCGAGCCACAATACGACTGCTTTGCCAAAATCCATTTTGATGACTGAATTCTGATATTCTTTCCTTCTGCATATCAATGACATATGCGAATTCGCAACATACATTGCTATGCAGATGACAGTATTGATGATGCTACATACTCCGACCATAGCGGTACTTCTCGGGAACACGTCGAAGAGTGCCGAAGCAACCTTTTGTCCGAAGTTAAGAATCGACCAATCGATGTCTCGGAATAGGGTCGTCAAAACCTGGTCAATTTTAACCCCAAGAAGACACAGCTTTGTGTGTTTTCCGCTAAAAAGATACTCTTTGTCGTGTCACCTCGATTCCGTGATACTCTTTTGACAGCCTCAGTTAGTGTTGGGATTCTGGGAGTCGACATATAGAATTACGTTCAGTTTCGCAGTCATTTGGAAGGTGAGGCTAAACTGGCCTCCAAAAAGCTCGGTGTGCTCAGCAAAGCGAGACAGTACTTCTTGCCAACCCATTGCCTTCAACTTTATAAGGCTCAAATTCGGCCTCACATGGAGTACTGTTCTCATTTCTGGGCCGGAGCTCCTCAGTACCAGTTTCTTCCTATTGATCGCATTCAGCGTAGAGCGGCTCGAATTTTTGACGACCAGCCTATTTCGAAAGGGCTTGACTCTTTGGCGTTGCGCATAGATGTTTGTTCATTCTGTGGCCTCTATCGTATTTTTTATGTGGAGTGTTCCGACGAGTTATTTGGATTAATTCCTGCCGCCAAATTCCATCATCGGATATCGCGTCAAAATATGAAATTCCATCCTCACCATCTCGATGTCTGAAAATCCACAACTGTGCGTTTCTCTCGGCACTTTTTGCCTTGTGTTGTGGAATCAATTACCGACTGGGGTGTTTCCAAACGTATACGGCTTGGGGGCCTTCAAGAAAAGAGCTTACTGATTCTTAAAGGCCGGCAACGTAACTAACTGCAGGACTCCTGGTATTGCGGATGTCCATGGGTGGTGGTGATCACTTACCATCAGGTGCACCTCCTGCTCGTTTGCCCCCTCTTTTATAAAAAATTCTTACACGCGTAGTTCGTGTTATGTGTATATATTGTATTATTGTTGACATGACCAAATTCAAAATCCTATCCAAGAATAAATACCCCATACTATGGGATACGCAAAAAAAATAACATCCTCACTTCACATGCAGAGGTACCCTAAAAAAATATATTCCAAGATTTTATTTTAACTTTTATAGCGAAACTAATGTGCATATTCATGCCAAATAATCGTTTTCTTATTACTAAGAAACTCTGAGCTAAGCTGCGGACAGACAGACGGACATGGCGAAACTGTAAGGGTTCCTTACATATTTAAAAACCATAAAAACACGCTTTTATTAGTTTTTTTTATTAAAAAGATTTCCTTCATCAAATATTGTTACAAGTACCACTGAAAGAGGTACATAGCTGCAAAAAACTTGGTCTTAAAATACACATATAACCAGGCTTCGGTACTGAGAGTCATTTCCTCCTGAATAAAAATTATGTATAAGTACATATTATTATAATAAAACTGTAACAGCTGGTCCAATTCCAAATCCTTTGACCGATACTGAAATCGAAACTAGAATAGAATGTTTATCTGTTTGTCTGTCTGTCTATATCAAAGCCGCGAATCACGCCGACTCTGCATCAATGAAATGTAGCACGATTGGAGTTCATACTTCAAAAAAGGTGATAGGACATTTACTACCTGAAAATCCAGTACGTTCCTCCAAACAAATCAACAAAGCTCATTATAATTTTTGAGATTTATCGACACATTTAATTTACTTGCGGGCGAAGCTGCACGGGTCAGCTAGTTTAAAAAATATAGCTTTTTAAATATTAAAATACTGCTATTTTTACAAACTTAAAATTTCAGAACTCTTTGTACTTTTGAGATTTTGAGCTCAAAAATCTGCACTTATGTATAGTTTTTGCTTCTGAAATTTTCCGTTAAATTGATGTATTTTAAGTTCAAAAATACTTTAATTTAGCGGAAAATTTCATGGATGGCCTGCAGAGTCAACTGGTTACCTTTTTTTTTCGAAATAAAATTAATCAGTTTATTCAATGACTGCGAAATCGGGCTTTTTGGTGAGCAGGGTATTCAGCCACAGTTTAAGTGGGCTAAGAGTCCACTTTAAGGAGGTCTTCTTTGAGATTGAACCTCGGCTTTGGGCAGTATCTTGACGATAAGAGGAAAAGTAAATCAATAACTCTTGACCGGGTCTCGAGTATTAGCGGGTCGAAACAGTGGGCCGAGTCGCTGGCGGTGACGCTGGCGTGTGTCTAAATAATTGTGAAGTGTAATCTGTGATGAGATTATCAGGATCGGATAGGACAACACCGATTACCTTATGATTCTACATATGTTTATTACAGTTACAAGTCAAGGTATGTTAATACATTTTCTATCTAAAATGCTTGTGGCATCGCCCGACGAAACTTCTTTTGCAAACTCTTGCGACGTTCATAGTGATATCTCCAGCGTATTGTGCAATGATATATCAACTCCACACAGCTAATCACTGTGATTCCAGTCAAGTAGACCCATTTACTACCAATGAATGCTGCAATTATAGGAAAAAAATATTTTGTAGTCTAGGTAAATAGCTGAAATAAAGAACACGGACAAGACTTGATACATCGTTTTTTTAGTTATTATCTTAAATTTTAATAATATGTTAAGATTTTATATCAACTCCTTAACTCTACTGCATTTAATACCTAAATATTTTTAACTTGGGGAATAGCAGCTAAATAAAGTTGGAATTTAGGTAAGGTTAATGTAAACAATCAGTTCGCTCCTTAGTAGGCTGTCGTTAGGTATTTATCTTGGGATTGGATGTCTTCAGTATAACAAATGCTAATCTTAGAAATCTAAGTTAGATTGACAGAATTCTGAGCTAAGATTACTTAAAAAACTAAAAATTAATTAGAATTAACTATTCTTTAATAAAATAACATGGAGAATTTTTATTTGATACTTATAATGAAAATTCATAATTTTTTATAAACTCATTTGTGTTTTAATGAAAATGTAAATTAAGTTTTATACAATGATATGATGATAGAATTCAATCAAATTATAGTCTCATTAATTTTTATATGATTAATCCTAGCGATTTATTTAATTGATTTTTAAATCAATTAAATAAATCTCTAGGAACTAGGAATCAATTAAATAATCGCTAGGAAAGGAAAATTAAAAATTAATTATTTAATTGATTTGAAAATCGCAGATAATGATTTTTTTTTATAGTAGAGGGGGCAAACGAGCAGATGGTGCACCTGATGGTAAGTGATCACCGCCGCCCATAGACATCCGCAATACCGGGGGTATTGCAGCTGCGTTGCAGGCCTTTTAAGAATGAATAAGCTCGTTTCTTGAAGGTCCCTAAGTCGTATCCATTCGGAAACACCCCCGAGGGTAATAGATTCCACAAAGGAGTAATGCGACGCAAAAAGTGTCGACAAAAGCGCACGGTTGTGGATTTCCAGACATCGAGGTGGTGAGGATGGAACTTTAAATTTTGACGCGATGTCCGATGGTGGAATTTAGCGGCAGGCATTAGTCCGAACAACTCGTCGGAACACTCCCCATGATAAATACGGTAAAAGATGCAGAGCGAGAAATAGTCTGGTCGTCGACGATTCGAATCGCTCTACGTTGAATGCGATCAAGAGGAAGAAGCTGGTACTGAGGAGCTCCGGCCCAGAGGTGAGAACAGTACTCCATGTGAGGTCAAATTTGGGCCTTGTAAAGTTGGAGGCGATGGGCTGGCATGAAGTACTGCTTTGCTCTACTGAGTACACCAAGCTTTTTAGAGGCTAGTTTAGCCTTCTCTTCCAAATGACCGCGGAACTGAACGTTGTTCGATATGTCGACTCCCAGAATTCCAATACTGGCTGAAGCTGTCAGGAGAGTGTTTTCGAACCGAGGTGATACGACAAAGGGTGTTTTTTTTTGCGGTGAATGCACAGAGCTGCGTCTTTTTGGGGTTCTAGTTCATCTAATATTCATCACTACAAAAGACACGCAAGGGATATACAAAACAAAAATGGCCTGTGTTCTTTTAATCTCGAAACACATAATTACAGCAACAGTCTCTTAAGTTGTTTCCATTGAAGCAATATGGAGAACCCAAAAATATATAGGTATATCAGAAAATCGAGCTACAACAATGTACCTGCGTATATTGCCGATAGGCTAAATGTGAACATGCCATTAGGCCAAACGCCATTTTTACTTGTTTTAGTTCAGAATCAAACTTTTATTACTAATTTAAATAAATTAATTTTTCGAAATTTAAAGTTCTGTCTTCGTTAATGTTAGTGTGATAATTGATCTTCAGAAAACGATTCTTAAATATTCATATTGTCTATTGTGATTTCAGAAGTACATGATCGTTAATGATAGTTATCGCTTCTCAGACAAATCGCTGTTTCTAAACAATGAATTTTGATATCTATGCGCGGGTGTCCGTACATAAACATTTTTATGGATAATTAGGTCGAAATTTCAGTACTTATTTTATTTACATATTATTCAATATCCATCAGAATCGAGTACTAAACACCCTCTTTAAGTGTGTACAATATTTATTGGTGAACCTGTAAATTATTGCCATTTTTGTACTACGTTTCAATTACGACTTTATATCATCACGCCGGTTTACTTGCGGGGTAGGCGGAGAAAACCGAATGTCTGTAGTCTTTCCAGTATATCACAATTCTCTGATTTATTGTTTGTGTTAGTGGTTAGCCCCATCACCGCATTTTACCGAACTGTTAACGGTTATCGAATATTTCAAGTGATAACCTAGATCGATAGTATTACGAAAATTCTCAATAACACTTTTGCTTGACCCAAGATTGAGCCAAATGATCTAAGCCAAGTAGGCTAACCCCTAAAACGCGGACTACGATAAAATAAACCCCAATTTATAAGCAGAATCAAATGTGTTTATTAATAGTATCGGTAAAAATTAAGGACCTAGATATAAAAGACAGTGCGAAACCTCATATCGAATCAGTTGTAGTGAGTAATAAAAAAATGTAAAGAGTACTTACAAAAAATATCAAACCAATACCAATAAGCCTCTAAAACACTCGTAGAAATGTCGTCTTGATTCTTGTAGTACAGATGAATTATTGTTTTATTTATCAAGTTTAATCCTTCACTATAAATAAACAGACCTTTAATAATCTTGCAATTCAGTTAAAAACGTGATTAATACATTTCCAAAAAGCACTTTCTTTAAATAGCTTATTTCAGCATTAAGCCCATTTGATGTATGGATATTATTCCATGATTATGTATCGGCTTTAACTTACGCGCAAAAATGCTTGTAGGCATAATGAATGGCATCTGTTTGTGACGCAAAGCCTTATTTAACATTAGATTACACACGTGCACGCAATCAAGAAAGTCCATCAAAAAGCTTAAATTACATGATAATGACTTAAGTATGAAATTTGCTTTGATTGGTCATAAGTTAACATTGAAAATTGCAGTATTTTATACACTTATTTTGTTTTAAATCTTGTTAATTATTTTTGAAAAAGGTTTTTTTATGCCAGTTGTATTTATTCAACTCGAGCTGCAGCGTGCAGTCCGTTGCATTATTTTAAGTGAATCACATAGGATCACCTTATTTTCCGGGATACAAAGTGCTATTCCAGGGCATCATCTACGTGTGCTAAATTCCATCCAAATCAGTCCAGCTGTTTTTGCATGATTGAGTAACAAACATTCACTCATCCAGCCATACATCCAAACATCTGCATTTATAATACTATCTGCAGCGTGCGGCTTGCTGCATTATAAAAGTTATAATGCAGCAAGGATTCCCGCAGGATCAACTAATTTTTCCGAAAAAAAAAGTAGCTTATGTGCTATTCCAGGTCATCATCTACCTGTAAGCCAAATTTTTTTCAAATTGTTTAGTAGTTTTTGCGTAACTGAGTAATAAACATGCATCCATCCATCCATCCAAACATTTAAACATTCGCATTTATAATATTAATATAGATACCACCTAGTAGTCACTACCATCGTGGTAGGTGGTAGAGTTCTGCGTTGTCTCGCCCGGGTCTGGTACTACTTGTATATTTCTGCCGCAATAGCGTCAATGCTTGTCGCTGTCGTGTTCTGGTTTGGAGGGTAAGGTAGCCGATAAACTTATGCATGTGGCATTAGACTTCGCCACAAGATAGCAACGCAAAATTAACACCGATAAGCGATGGTTGACTCTTTCCATCAGGAGACTCATCTGCTTGTTTGCTATCTTATGATATAAAAAAAAGATAAAAGATAACAGAAAGTCCTAATAATATTAAACAGTACATGAATTCATTTTCTTTAAACTAATTGTAGGAGAAGGTATTAAAATATTATTACGTATCAAACATAAGAAAAGTTAATTTTTAGACCCAGTTCAATTTACAATTCTCACTTTGTATTTTATATCCTATTTAATGAAGAAGTTGTGTTTTGTATCCTATTCAATGAAGAAGTTGCGTTTTATATCCTATTCAATGAGAAGAGGTTGCGTTTTATATCCTATTCATTGAAGAGGTTGCATTTTATATCCTATTCAATGAAGAAGTTGCGTTTTATACCCTATTCAATGAAGAGGTTGCATTTTATATCCTATTCAATGAAGAGGTTGCGTTTTATACCCTATTCAATGAAGAGGTTGCGTTTTATATCCTATTCAATGAAGAGGTTGCGTTTTATATCCTATTCAATGAAGAGGTTGCGTTTTATATCATATTCAATGAAAAAGGTTGCATTTTATAGCCTATTCAATGAAGAGATTGCGTTTTACATTCTATTCAAGGAGTAGCTATATACACCACCACGACATTGTATCATACAAGCGGAGTGAATGGAGCAACAATTATACTATTGTAGTTTATATCTATTGAGTTGTATATCATTAGATAGCAAACACGTAGATGACTCTCTTGATAGAAAGAGAAACTGTCGCCTATATACATTAAAGATATTAATGGTGCGTTGCTATCTATGTAGTGGGATGGCAATGCCACATACATAATTGTACCGATAACTACAGTAAGTATTTTAAAAACACCCTCCAAACCGGGACACGACTATGACAAACACTGACGATATTGTGGTAGAAATGGGCAAGGTTTAGCAGACCCGGCATAGCCGTTGTGGAACTCATCTCTGTCTCAAAACTAGTAGCCCGAAGACTGCAAAATTTGATCACTAGTACTGCATTATTTAGTATGAATCATGATGCTAATATCAATTTAAGCTTTCTCACGCCCTTCGTATTTGTGTCGTGTATCCAATTCCAGTATAATATAATATTGGATTATACATATTATGTATAACCAATCATAAATTTTATGATTTATTTGTTCGTATCACACTTACAATGCTGAAGATAGACTTGAAAACGTGTCCCCGTGTGGTAATTTGAAAACATCAGCAGAATATACGTATCGTTCACAAGGAAACGAACACCCGTCGGAAGTAACGCAGTCTAAAGAATTCGCAAGTTCTTCACTAAGAGCAGGGTGTAATGTATTTCCCGGGTAAAGCAAATGGAACTTTTCTGTAAGCAAGTCAAATTGATGAAACAAAACTAAAACCATTATTAAAATTTTCATTATATTCTCTTAGGAATCACCACCGCTTTAAATCAAAATATCATCGAGGGAATGAATTATTATCACGTTCTTTTACTACTTTTACTACAAGTTACACTGATGACCGTCATAACATTATAAAAGTATGTATGGCCTTCCGCTTTTTGGGTGTTTACCACCTTCACCTCTACTACCTCTACCATAACATATACCCTTGAAAGTCTTCATAACGTAATATTTGGAAATATTTTTTAATCTTTTCGCCAAACAAGTTACTAATCTCATCTCGATTTCAAAAAAATCGAGTTTTTATCAGTTCTCCACGATTTTGAGGTTCTAGGATGTTTCTCTTACTATTTTTACGATAATGTACTATGTATCTTTCATAACTTTTGAGCGGCTTTACCAATCAAAACGCCATTCAAGGCAGTGTGTTACAGTAGATTTTGAAAAATTTAAATAACATAAAAATATCACAAAACAAAGTTTTTGAGGTAACTTGCAGATTAACGTACCTATTGCTTTGCAAATCTGATCATAATCATGAAATTAAATTATGACGCAAATCAGATAAAAAATTATTAATTTGATTGGTAAAAAATTTGAAAAAAAAACGTTTTTTAGGCTTAGCTACGAGATTTTTCAACCAAACGATTTTGTGACTAAGACAAGTCTTTTATACCTCAAAAAACTGTATTGAATACCGTTAAAAAGATCAAAATATAATTTTTCTTTCATAAGTTACAGTTTTTTCAAAAATAGAATAGTTTCATTTTCAATTCTTCGAGCTCAAAGTCAATGCTCAGGTTTATTTTTGATGGTTTTGAGCTTACTTCAACTTACCAGAAATTTTCAGGAATGACCTACAAGGTCTCAAACGGTTTGCAGATATTTCTATCTACACTATGATGTAATAATAATATCGCCGGAAAAATTACACTATATTATACAATAGTTGATCAAGCCTCCAAAGCAAACAAATTATTTACTTATGATATGGGTTAGTCAACGATATTAATACATAGCGATACAATATAATCTATGCAACACCTAGAAATACAAATATCTATGCTCATCAAAAAATACCTGTCCCTGTGGAATATAACCCGAGTGCCATTGATTGCATAGTCATGGTCGCCAGCCACTCGACCTATAGGGCGATCAACTATTAAAAAAATTGATAAGAAGATATACGTACCTCTATATTTTGCGAGGCATCTGGTATGCTCGAGAGAACAACTGGCTGCGGTCTTCACAATAGGCAATGTGTAGTGCCAACAACCGCATAGGGCTACTAAGGCTTTTGCTTGACATCTTGCTACACAATGAGACCACGTATTTTTATCTATTCCTGTAGAAGGTTCTGCATATCTGCAACCTAGCTATAACAATTCATATAAGTCGCTAAATCGTTGTTTAAATTTAATTTGAAGAAAGAATTGAGTTTTATATTTTACTGCTGAAACGGCGCCGTGCTGTTCCATACATATATTTAGGCTGTTAGTATGAACACCATTATCCTTGAAACCAGTGGTTTGGTTTCACTTATAGAACGTTAATTCAATGATAATTAAAAAAAAAAAGTAAAGTCTCCATTTCTCCACAAAATTATTTCACCCTATACAAGTGCACGGCATAGTGGACGGAACGCGGGAAACAGAGCTTGATCAAATAACGCAAGCCGGCCGGATGGCCAGTGCGGCAGGTCAGCACCCTTTGCCATAGTATCCATGAATTTACTGACGGTGACGGACAGAAACTTTCTTATGTTTTTGAAAGAAAATAACGTTTTTTATTTTTAAATTCACATAAACATATTTATAATTAAGTCAACTACCTATAGTTTTAGTGACAACAGTGTTTATCCTTACAGCCTGTATATATGTATATATATATATATATATATATATATATATATATATATATATATATAGGTTGGTAAATATATAGTAATATATAGGTTGGTAAAATATGATTGGTGATCGATCTAATAACGATAATCGCGTATGCCTTGTGATAATTAGGATCAATATCTTAATGTGTTATCACATTTTACTACTACGACCTCCAAGAAATATAAAATACATAAAAAGATATCTTTATTTGGCGTGACATAATGAGTTCATGTTCAAATACTACCGAAGATGGAATATTCTGACGTCATGGACACGTTGTTTGTAAGAGTGAGCTATATTATATAGCTTTCAATCTAATTAGAGGATGAAATTTGTCTCTCTCCTACATTTAAAACAATATTTCTTTTAATATTTGTAAGATAACTCAGATTAGACTAACTGGTCTATATTATGTATATCAGCATCGTAGTCTAGGGGTTAGTCTATTTGCCTCAGATCATGAGGTCCCGGGTTTGATCCCCAGGTTGACTAACTAAATCGACTAACAAACTAATTAACTAAATAGACAAACAAAAACTAACTAAATAGATTAACAAAGACTTATAGATTGCTACTGGACTGGAATATACATAATAAACATACAAATGCAGATATACAAACACCTATGCTCAACTTACAAATATTTGTCCCTGTCGGGAATCAATCCCGAGCCCTATTAATTCGTAGATAAGTTCGCTAAACGGGGTGATCAATCAACAAAATATATCATCATAGAGTCTTAAAGATAAGCCCATGTAATAGGGCAAATAATTGTATTAAATAATAGCATAGGATCTTAAAATAAGGCTTTACGATAAGAGACCAACAAAAACTAGCAGGGTTCTAAAATAAGACTATGCGAAATATATTATCCTTGAAATAAACCCGTGTAATAAGAGAACAATAAACTTTAGAATACGGTCATAATTTAAGCCCGTGCAGTAGGGGAACAACTAAAAATAAAGAAGAAATTATGGTATTTAATTTGCAAATTTCCGTGAAATGTTATATGAAACTGCCGTGATGCAACAGAAATGAAAGGTACTGTAAGGAATAAAGCAAACTTATCCAAAGTCTGAAATTATAGAAGACCACAGCGGCACAATAATCCATTTACTTTCACAGTATTTTCTTCCACGTCAGAAGCAACACACACACACACAAGTTGGGTAAAGCATTAGTGCTTCACCCTTCATAGAGTGAAGTGCTATTCGACTCTCCTGAAGATGCTTCGGTTGCGAAGTGAAACGTGCGTTGAGTATATAACTTGAGTGTTACTGCCTTTGCTTCTGACGTGGAAGAAAGTGTCGTGGAAGTGGGTGGATTATTGTGCCGCTGTGGTCTTCTATAATATCCGACTTTGGATAAGTTTACCCTATTCCTTGCACTACCTTTCATTTCTGTTGCATCACGGCAGTTCCATATACCATTTCGCGGAAATTTGCAAATTAAATACCATAATTTCTTCTTTAAATTATGGATTTCCGCAAAGTAATGCCTGAATCTATTAAATATCTAAAACTAAAAATAACATAAAAATTACTATAAGTTCGTGTAGTAGAGAAGCAAAAAATTGCGAAAAGAGAAAAGGGAATAACAAAATGAACCTAAATAAAGAATGTGCAAACGGTTGACCTTCCCTGCAATGGGCCATCCCTGAAACTTCCCGCTAAATTAAGATATTTTAAGCTCAAGGAGTAAAAACTATATGCATTGATTTGTTTCAGTGCAAACATCTAGTTATTTAAAAATGACAGTATATTGATTTTAGAAAAGCTGTGTGTTTTTGAAACGATGATCATTTTTGATTTTTAAAATAGCATAAACTAAATTTTTGAGATCTAAAGTATTGTTTTAGCTACATAATCGGTAGATTTAAAATTTTCAAAGAAATGGTAAAAAAAATTTTTTTTCAAAAATTTTCGTCTTTGATAAATCCCAAACATTGACTGATTTTGTTCTTATTAACGGTATTTGACATAGTTTTACAAGGAAAAAATCTGATTAGATTTTTAATCGGTTTATTAGCCTGAAAGTTATTTTAAAAATATCAAGTTAGTTTGCTAAAAACAACAAAATATTATTTTTAAACTAACGCGTTCTACTTTCATTTTAAAATATATAAACGGGCCAAAAACGCGTACATAATTTATAGAACTTACTTGTGAAGCTGAACCATGTCTCGAAAGTCCATGACCACGGTTAATGTAATTTGGCCGAAACGTTTATATATTTTAAAACAATATATTAACATTTAAAAAGCCATTACTTTTGAAAACTTGATTCGATTTTGATGTTTGAAACTACATTTAACGTAATTTTAATTAAGGTCGAAAAAATGATTGTTTAAAAAATCTCGAAGCTATTTTTAATGAAATTATTTTTTCAAAATGTTTCATAAACGATAACTTCCAATCGGATAAACTGATTTGATGCAATTTATGCATTACAGTGTTTTGAGGAATAGAGCTGATTAGATTTTGTACTTGATAGATACATTAATCTGAAAATTATATTAAAAAATAATGTTTAACCAAACATTTTTTTGAGGTAATCGGTTGAAACTTTTAGAAAATCTAAGTTGAGCGGAATTCAATCGAATGCCATCAACGCGTTTCGATCGGTCAAGCCGTTAAATAGTTGTAAGATTCATACACACACACACGTGCATACAAACACACTGACGTCATCATGAATATAGTCGAAAAAGGTTCCTAGGACCTTAAAACGTGGAGATCTGGTAAAAACTCAATTTTCATAAATCGGGGCAAAAACAGCAACTTCCTTATCCTATTCCTACATACGTAACGGGAAGTTAAAAATAAACTTAAATAATATTTTAATGGGGAGCAAAAAAAATACAACAGTGTCTTAAAATGTACCCTAAATATTGGGGACAAGTCAATATATAGCAAAGGGTCTTAAAATGAGTTCGTGTGATGGGTGAATAACAAATAATAGCATGAAAGAAAATTAAAGATTCAAAATAACTCTTAATTAACTTTTAGTTATGCAATTGTAAGTATTTATTATCACTATTATATTACTATTTTATATTTTATAGTATTCTATTTTATTCGTATTATTATGTTTTATGATTATTTAAGTACATTTTATATGAATAGTTATGAGATTATTATATTTATTATATAAAAATTTATATAATATATTAATATTTGTATGTTTATTGGTCTGCCCGTAGGTTTAGATAAATGTAATTATTCGCTTTGTTTAGTGTAAAATTATTTGCAATTGTTCCGTAAGACTTTTCTTGTGCACTACCCGTTACTACAATTGTTTCTACAAGTGCAAGGTTAACTGGTAGAAAATGTCTTTAGACGTTAAGTTCGCCTGTTGTATATTTTGTGCAATAAAGAGTTTAAATAAAAATAAATAAATAAATAAAAGAATCAAAAAAATTGCTTTGGTAACACTAAACCAGAGTTATGCAGCATGTATTAAAGGCATTAAAATAATGCGTTGAAAACAAAATGTGTTATGCTTACTACGGTTTCTTGTGAATATTTCAATTCTGGAGCCAAATAGGTGATTTTTGTTTGGAGTTGAAACAAGGAAGTGGCATTGTATTGAGCTGGATACAATCGTAGCCCAGTCATCAGCATTGGATAGTCATCGCCATTAAACAACATCACCTTAAATGAATAAAACCAAATAAATTTTATCACATTCCCCATGCGGAAAAGGCACAGTGAAGTGATATCAATAGGAGTTCACAACGATTTACTGATTTTCCAATTGATGGCATAGGTAAGATCACCGCAAATCGCACAGCCGCCGCATTTTGCAAATTTGTAACAATAATAAAATATTATATATAGTACTAGCTGTTGCCCACAACTTCGTCCGCGCGGACTTCGTTTACTCCGCACAGCTTCTCCCCGTAGGTGATAGCGTGATAATATGTAGCCTATATGTTGACCCGACCTATAAGTAATATTCATGCAAAAATTTAAGTAAATCAATGCAGTACTTTTTGAGTTTACCTCGGACATACATACAGACAAATATACAAACAGATAAACAGACAAACAGTCAAAAATTCTAAAAACTATATTTTTGGCTTCGGTATCGATTGTAGATCATGCCTGCCATGCATGATCGACTTTTAAAAAAATATTCAATGTACAGTTTTGACTTTCCCACGATTTTATTATATGTATAGATTATTATGTATTTCTTGGCTAAGCAGTTTTTTTAGTATTACTACTTAAAGCACAATTGACTCTCCGCTATGTATGTAGACAACAAAGTTACTGATTTTGTCCCGATTTTCGAAAATCGAGCTTTCACCAGATCTTTCCGTTTTGAGGTCCTGCGAACCAATTCCGACTATTTTTACGATGACGTCAATATGTCTGTATGTATGTAAGTATGTGTGCATATGTGCATATGAAAACTTTTCATAATTTTTGAACGGTTTGACCGATCGAAACCTGGTTGATGGCATTCGATTGGGTTCCACCAGACTTCCTGAAAACCTGAATCTATAATAAAATGTCATTTTTAACAAACTAGATGTTTCAATTGAAAAAATCTGCGTGTAGTTTTTATTCGTTTGAACTTAAAATACCTCATTTTAATGGAAGTTTTAGGGACGGCCTGAAGGCCTGCAAGTGTTTTACAGAATTTTTCTTCGATTTAAGCTTTTTTATTTGAATAGCCGTTTTAAGCGTCAATCTTGTGAAGCTTAAGGTGGCACAGAAAATCAAATGTAGGGTTCATGATACGAGTGCTTGGTCACCCTGCGTTTTGCTTAGTGGCGTACCATTTTATCATCACCAATAAATAATAATTTTTAATGATATTTTTTGTATAATATACATGTACAAATTTTGTGTTTGTAATTTTAAATATTATTGTTATTAATGACTTTTTTAAGTTTTTTTGTTATTTATTGTAAATGTTATTTATTTTTTTCTTATTTGTAAGTACATTTTGTTTTTTTTTTTTGCTATTTACTGTATATTGTAAATTACAATAAGAACAAAATTGTGTTATAAATCAAACAGTTATCATTCTTATTTTTAAAAATGTTTCAAATCAATTTTTTGCACACTTGTAGTTTTTTCTATCTACTAGGCATCTCGTAAAAGATAAGATAAAGCAAACACTTGTCAGTTAGTTTGTGATTATCATTTAGGTAAAAAATTCTGCAACGTCTGTATTTGTTACTACCGTCACACATATTCCTGCCGCAATAGCATCAATGCTTATCGCTTTCGCCGTTAAATTTATAAATATGATATTGATATAGCCTCCCCCCTACTTCACGCATATTAACGCATCATTTACGTCTACTAATGATGTGAAAGTTCGACGCAGTTTACCGACCTCATATTGACTATCTCTACTTTCCTATGATAACCGGAATCGACCACTTAATGTGCTCATCCGAGTTGTAAATCATCAGCACCAGCACGGTGTAACGTTATACCGTCAGCCTCTATGGAGAGTAGAGGGAGAGGATCCAACTCACAAGATAAGCTGTCACCAGACTCTTGAAGCTCTAGAAACCTGGTGGCACAAGGGGAAAGGTTAAATGAAATGCAGTACAAAATATTATGTATTGTCAGAAGAAAAAGTCCGGCACTAAATATTTATTGAACCCCCCGGGTCAAGTGTAGAAGTCGGAGTCGCGCTGGTGTAGATGCACGTGGAGGATTACAAGGAACTTGACACGTAGTACTGGCACGGAGTAGGGGCACGTAGTACAGGACGTAGTACAGGACGTAGTACAGGTACAGGAAGCACGTAGAAGGGCGCACGCTCAGGCATGCGCGTAGAAGGACGCGCGCTTAACTGGCACGCACGTCGATGGGCGCGCGTTTAACTGGCACGCACATAGAAGGGCGCGCGCTCAGTAGACAGCGTGCGTAAACGGGCGCACGCAGTAGACACAGCGTGCGTAGAAGGGCGCATGCTCAGACACGCGCTCAGCTGGGACGCACTTCGAAGGGCGCGCGCTCAGGCGCGCGCGTAGAGGACGTCTTGATGGCTTTGGTCCGAACTGTCTCGGCTCTGGACCAGCAGAGAAGGCTCCAGAAACTGCAACTTCAAGACTTTTCTTCAAGACTTCTTCCTGATACTTTTAGTTACAAGTTCCCGGCGATGACTGACTCGATGATGGCCGACTTGGGTATTTATAGGCCCAAAGATGGAACAATGTCAAAACTTAAAGATATTTGAATTATGTTTTTATACTACATTGTGTCATGTCAAAATTATGTAAACCAAAATAATGGAAAATATTTATAAGTAAAAACATTAATACAGCAAGAAATAGAAATTAAAACATAAGAAAACATTGTACTTTACAAAGGAAAAAATGTAAGTAGCCATATAATTCTCGTAAGACAAATTCAAAATACAAAAACATAAACATAAAAGTTAGGAATCACTACAACGGGCATGGACGAGCTTCGAGCACCAGTCTCCAATCTGATACTAAAATGTTGCTACAAATTGCATATACAGAAATCACTACAGAATATTAAAGAAAAATCGTTGAGAAAACAAAGTAAGTAATTTTGTATGATTTTGAACGAGATTTGAAAATACATATTGTTAAAAAATAATATTATCTCTAAATGCGAACACCAGTGACGAGGATAAACTTGATTTATGATTCTAATAATTCATCTTAATAAAATATGCAATTTTGTTTGTTTCATTATGTATTTCTTTTATTTCGTTTCCTAAAGTTACTATAAAAATATTTATGATGAAGGGGTTTGACTAATATTTTTCAAAAGAACTTAATGAAAATTACACTACCTAGGCATTTTTTCGCGATAACAGCATTACATTCACAGACGTTTAAAGTTTGTACCGATTAATAGCATTAAATCGATATTTTTTAAGCAGGGTACTTCGCTATAAGGCTGAGAATGGTAGATGTCAATTTTTTTTTTATAGAAAAAAGGGGCAAACGAGCAGGAGGCTCACCTGATGGTAACTGATTACCACCGCCCATAGACAGCCACATCACCAAAGGGCTTGCAGCTGCGGTGCCGGCCTTTTAAGAAGGAGTATGCTCTTTTCATGAAGGTGTCTGAAGACTTATCCGTTCGGAAACGCCCCCGCCTATAATTGAGTCCATAGAGGAGTAGTGCGTGGTAAGAAGTGCCTAGAAAATCGCACGGTTGTGGATTTCAAGACATCGAGGTGACGAGGATGGAATTTTGAATTTTGCCGCGACGTCCGATGATGAAATTCAGCAGCAGGGATCAATTCAAACAGTTCGTCGGAACACTCTCCGTGATATATACGGTAAAAGATGCAAAGCGAACTTATATCTCTGCGTAAAGCCAAGGAGTCAAGCCGATTGGAGACAGCTTGTTCGTCAACAATTCGAACCGCTCTACGCTGGATGTGATCAAGAGGAAGAAGCTGATACTGCAAATCTCCCGCCCAGAGGTGAGAACAGTATTCCATGTAGGGGTGGAATTTGCGCTTTGTAAAGTTGCAAGCGATGAGCCGGCAAGAAGTACTGTCTCGCTCTACTGAGCATACCGAGCTTTTTTGAGGCCAGTTTAGCCTTTCCTTCCAAATGATCACAGAACTGAACGTTGTTCGATATGTCAACGCCAAGAATTCCAATATTGGCTGAGGCTGTCAGGAAACTGTTCTCAAAATGCGGTGATACGACAAAGGGCGACTTTTTAGCGGTGAAAGCACACAGTTGTGTCTTCTTGGGGGTATTAGACTAAGTTGAGTCGACCCCATTTCGAGATTTTGTTGAGATGAGTCTCAATTTCAGACACTAGCTTGTCCCGATTTTCATTAACGTGTTTCCGAGAAATACCGCTATGACCGGAGTACAAAGCATCACCAGTACTGCCATCTGCATAGAAATGAATGTTACTAATTCGCAACATATCATTGATGTGCAGAATGAACAGTGTAGGCGATAGCACGCAGCCTTGCGGAACATCAGCATTGACAAATTTAAGGTCGGAGCACGTACCGTCGACTACGACCTTGATGCTCAGATCAGCCAAAAAACTGGCGATCCACTTGCATAATTTCTCGGGAAGCCCATAAGCTTTGAAAGAAGCGCTCTGTGCCATACCCTATCAAAGGCCTTCGCTATGTCTAAACTAACAGCTAATGCCTCCCCCTGGACTCAACTGCCTGCGACCAGCGATGTGTTAGGTATACTAGAAGATCACCAGCTGATCGACCGTGACGGACACTGTACTGGCGGTCACTAATCAGCTGATGCTCCTCTAAATACTTCAAAAGCTGGCAGTTAATTATCTTCTCAATGAGTTTGGAGGACAACGAGGTAATGGCTATCGGCCGATAGTTTGAGTGATTCGGGCGATCACCGTTTTTAGGTACATGGTGCAATAAGGCCCCCTTCCACGATTTCGGTACTACGCCAAGAAAGTAGGAGAGCTGGAACAGACGCGTCAATATCGGTGTCAATTTCGGAAAACATATTTTAAGCACTATTGGAGGAATGCCATCTGGCCCAGATGACTTATAGATGTCCAAGGAAAACAGTGCTTCACGCACTGATGATTGATGGAATTTTAGTTCAGGCATATTGTTATAATACTGCGGGATGATAGGCGGTGCGTTTCCTTGGTCATCTAGAGTCGAGTTAGCCGCAAAGAATGAGCACAGGAGATCGGCCTTTTCCTTTGCGGTGTGGGCCAGAGAATCATCTTCTCTGTACAGGGATGGAAGGGACGGCTGACGAAAATTACCTAAGGCGAGAGACCGAAATGCACGGGTGCCCGAAGGAAGGCGAACTAATCTCTCACCAATCCTGCCAATGTGCTCTGATTTTGCCTTGGCGATGACTCTTTTAAAGGACCTCGAGGCATTATTATACTCCTTTCTTAAGGAGTTGGTTTTTTCATCACATGATGCCGATGCAGCAGCCCAGGCCCGGTAGCACTCTGCTTTTGGTGCGTAGCCGTCTTGCAGTGGCGACCAAACCAAGGCTGAGATTTGCCACCGATGGGAACCGCAGAGAACGGTTAGTAAAGTTCCATACCCTGTAGCACCACATCAGTGAGAGTCAGCAACGATATCTGGAACATCCAACGAGAAGCACATTCGCTCCCAAGAGTGAGATGCAAAAAAGGACCGCATCCCGTCCCAATCTGCTTACTTTTAATGCCAAACGCGGCGGCATCCGACAAAAGGAGGCCGCGACAGGCGCGTAACCAGCACTTTGGTCCGGATCAGGCAGTGATCAGACGAACCGATAGGAACGTCCACCGATACTCGATACTGATCCAGGTGAGAAGTCAGCAGAAGGTCCAACATTGAAGGTATATTGTCATCGACATTTGGAATTCGAGTGGTTGAAGTAACCAGTTGCGTAAGACCATACGCCAAAGCAAAATGGTGAAAAGCCCTCCCCGCGTGGTCGGTTGTACGTAACAGAGCCAGTTGGTGTGATGGGCGTTAAAATCACCTAGGATCACGATCTCTGCAGTAGGTTTCCTTTGCAGCACGGAATCTGGAGCTAATTGCAAATGCTCGACAAGCCGGTCGACTTCGGTATTCCCGCTATGACCTAGCGGGACCTGTATAGGCACGCGTAGATGCGGGGATGGTCGACGCGGTCTACGCGTAACTATAAAATGGATAGGTCCCGACCTTCAAGACTGCTGAGGAGCCGGTAGCAGATATCTTCTCTGGCGTAGACTCGCTTAGCCATCTCGACGTGGTAATACATGGGGCACACTAAAAGTTCTAGCTAATCGTAACTATTTGAATTTCGAATGTTATATTTTTAAAACATTGCAACCTTCTTAGTAATAAAAAAAACCACTGGCGGGAAAAGATTTGTCAATTGTTTTTTTTATCACACATCAAAGTTATACGTACGCAACGAAAATGGAATTGAGTCGAAAGGTTTTAGAGCGATGATTCTTTATGATTTTAAAGTTCTATTTCTTCACAAGACTGAGCTGCTCGTCTTCAAAATGCTTTTAGGAGAGAAGCACCTTATTTGAATACCGTGAGGCGATGGTTTTCTGAATTTGCTCTATCAAAGTCGAGTTTCTTTACATGACGAATTTCGTGAAGGGCGGCCTGCAACTGCCATCAACGAAAATAATGTGGCTACTGTTAAGCGGTTAATTGAAAAAAAATCCCAGATTACCTATCAGACAATTCGTGGACTTGGAATTCAGAAAATTTTACACGAAGAATTGAAAATTCGGAAACTTTGTTGTCGTTGGATCCCTCATTAACTGACAGCGGAACAGAAGCTCACCGATGCTACTGAAGTACGACCACGGACATTCTAATTCTGTTTATGATATTGTCACAGGAGATGAAACGTGGATGGGTGTTTGCAAATGAGAACAGGCCAACAAAAGTGAGACAGGCGAGAAACGTTGTTAAAAAATGATCGCGTTTTTTTCTGAGCTACAGGTCCCATCTGTACAATTCCACTTGGAGATCCAAAGAGTGTTAATGCCGAGCAGTATTCTACCATTTGTTTACCCAGGGTGTTAGAAAAAGTTCGCGAAAGATGACCCAAAAGCCGCATTCTCCTACACCATGATGACGTTTCTTCACACCCGGCCAACAAAACAAAGTCATTTTTAGCTTCCGAAAAGTACATCTTGTCACTTATCCTGCGCACAACTCCAACCTACCACCCTGTGATTTCTGTATTTTCCCCAAAATCAAAGATTTGATGAGAGGTTTTACTTTTACCAACTCCGAAGAGGCAGTGATAGCGTTCAATTAGCACGTAGAAAACATGCCTTCAGATCTGTGGTCCTCCTGTTTTAAAAAATGGTTCAATCGCATAAAAAATGTTTAAAATGTAAAGGAGATTATTTTGAAAAGCAATAAATATAATATTTTGGTTATGACATGTTGTTTTTTTAAGTTACGCATAACTTATAGTGTGACCTACGCAGACGGCGTTAAGGTTTGAGTGAAGCCCCCTAATATTACAAAAATTCACGACCAGCGAGGTAGGGGTTGCCTTAAGTTCCTTGCTTCGTGTGCCCCGTGCAGTGTGGTTAATGAGTGCAATCTTGTCCCCCCCACAGAGTACGCAGGGTAGCCTGAGCATCCATAATTTGGCTGTTCAAGCAATCCAGAGCATGGATGCCCAGAGGGGGATTCTCCACCGCTAGTGCAAGGTAAAACACCTTTTAATTGCGCTTTCATGTATGTGGGGGAGGGGGGATTAGGCCTCTGGGACTGTCAAAAACCGAACGAAACGCAACAGCTACGCTGCTACTTCACGTCGGTGTTAAGTGAGAGAGTGTTATCTCCCCGGGCGTGCCGGTCTATTCCGCTGCAAGCACAGCATGGCACTACCACTAATCGACTGACTGCACCGATGGAATAATTTTTGTAATAAAAAATCATCCCTCTGGTGTGCGATGGCGTTGTCACATCCCTACGCCGGAAATGTGACGTATTAAACTGATCACACTTTAACACTTGATTTATAAAGCAAATAATTTCCTTTCTTTGGGATTAGATCAATCCGTGTAATTTATCCAAAAATATTTTTGAAATTTCCTAAAATAATCGAGCACATTATAAAAAATAATACCTCTACATCATGGCTTGCTCCTCTAACAATTAAGAAATCGTCAATATTTTCTCGTATTGCGACAGATAGTCCCATATTGCGGCCCACCAACTTTATTTTATACGGCACATTTTTTTCGTCTATTTTCCTAGAAATAAAGGCATCATTGACACAAAGAAAGAAAATTATACATCTTATTATTAACTTGCCTTACACGTGACTTCGTTTGCGATTGAATAATTATTCGTTTTTGACTAGTTTGTCTCATATTAAGCAACGCTATGGTCTGCGGTTCGCCATTTTTATCAAAAAAGGAACTTTTTAGTTTTTGAAAACTCCCAGGTTGTATGCCTTCCGTGTTGATCCGGACACCCTTTGAAGAATTCCTGCCACTATAACGCCAGTGCTTCTCTCTGTCGTCTTCCGGTTTGGAGGGTAATGTAGCCGGTAAACTCATACTTGTTGCATTAAGACTCCACTACGAGGATAACAACATACCGTGAACATCTTTGGTGTCTATAGGTGATAGTTGTATATGATTTTTTTGCTTTGTCTTAGTTATGTATTTGAGTACAGTTTTAGTTATTTGGGATGTATTTGTGAATATTGAGTAAAGTAAATTATTTTTCGCTTTTGTTGGATAACTATATTTTTTATTAAGTTACCTGTAACGAACGGTTTAAAATATAACGAAAAGAATAACGTTTAGTTTAAGATTTTATTAAATGTAAGTTAGCTGTTGGAATTATTTCAGTTTTTTGTTTAAAATTACTACCGATTTTGTTTTTTTTAATTACTGCTCGCAACAGTGTCGCTGTCTAATATTTCACTAAGTACTGATAAAGCCCGAGCCATGAAAATAACTAGACGTAATAAAACGTCTCAACAAGTTGAACTGCAAAGGCTTCAGCAGACGGAAACTAGGGCAGCTTATAAAGCTGCTGAGATACCAGACATGGCCTAAGATTGGTGACAACAACATACTGAGTATCTTGACGAAGAGCATCTTGACGAAGTGCAGCAGACCAGAAGAGGTACAAGATCTGCGTTAACAGCACGCTGAGCATATGGTGTCTCAACGTGCTTTTGAGACTCCAGAATAGTTTCTAACTCGACTTTGAAAACATGCGGAGTAGTTGGCATCTTACCAGAACAGTCCTTATCGCACTAGTACCAGATCGGCGTCGGCAACAGGTCAAAAGGGTCATACTGTTCTAAAGAGCCACAGAATCATTTAAAACGGCTGAATCTCGCAGACATGCTGCAGATTTTTAAAATAACTTTCAAACTATAACATCTAATATTTAGTTTCAAAATTCTTATTCCATCAAACAAATCGAATGTGAGCTCACACGCGGTGCACTTGAAATTTCGTATTCTAATTTAATAAGTTTTTTAGGGTTTCATAGCTATATGGCTAAAATAGAACCCTTATACTTTTGTCATGTCCATCTGTATGTCCGTTAGTTCGTTTATCTGCCCGTATGTCACAGTCCTTTTACTTGGAGACTATGGGTACAGCTGTATGGTTGAAATTTGAAAAATAGGTGCATTTTATAAACCGCTGCACAATAATGCAGTACGATGATGAAAAATAAAATGATTACTGCCTCTCCATACGTACGTACGTACGTACGTAAGTTATAAAACTTAGAGATAAAAATATATTTCCAGAGAGCATAGCCGTGTGCTTATAGAGGTTTCAAAAATATTTTGATCTTGCAATATTTTGTTGGATATTCGCTTCTGAAGTCATCCCTTGCTAATTTTTGAAACATCGAGTAAAATTGTTTAAAAATTGGGAATATAGAATTCAACGAAAGCTTGAAACGAAAATTGGTTTGAACAATATCGCTCATGTAGTTTATTAGATATGGAATAATTTCGATAGTTGCGTAACGCGTTTTGATAGCTGTACAAAATAAATTTGTTTTAATTGCGTCTTTGAGAAATACAAATAAATAGTAAATTGCATCAAAATCGGTTTATCTGTTCGACACTTATCAATGGCGGAAATTTACGAAATGAATATTTTTATATGTACGATGCTGTGGTTGTTGTACATCGAAATTAAAACTCTCTTTATAGTGGACTGTATTTTTTATTCCTCCGCTGGTATAATACTATGAAGAAGTAGCTGGTGGTCTCAAATGCGCAGTAACCGTTATAACAATTATAAATGTGCGACCGTAGCCTGTTGTTCGTGTGGATTGTTGGCGGCAAGTGCTGTGCGGCGTGCGTTGCGGACGGCTCGCCGCTGGCCTGCGCCCGCGCCCCGCACACCGGAATCCTCTAATGTATATTGTGGTGTGCTAAGCCACAACATATATTTTGCTGCTGCTGTAAGACACGCTCTTTAATAAATTCAATATTATGCACACTAATGTTTACCTTTCATAATAAAAATTAAAGTGACGTCTAATTGTCTGTCTATTTGTTTATCTATGTAAATGTATGTTTCACGGTTAATCTAAAAAGCTGTTTGTGATGATATTTCATATGGATAGTCTTAATTCTGGGGAAGGACATAGGCTTCTTATTACTAACACCACGTGGGCGAAGCCGCGGGTGAAAGCTAGTTCAAATATAAATCGGGCTAAGACAAGGGATATAAACGCAAGAAAAATGTATCAATTTGACATAAGTATAATCGAACGCAAACGTAAAATTCATACATTTGTCTTTTTATAATCACTCAGTATGTATCCTAGAGACAAAAAGGGTGTGTTAAGTATTATTATTATTATTTTCGATCGTTCTTCGATCGGCATTCTTGAGGGACCCATTTTAGGTCCACTCTTATTTAATATATTCATAAAAATATTACTAAATACATAATTAACTCCAACTATTTCATCTTTACTGTGTTTGTTTTCTGTGTTCTTACTGTGTTGTTGTGTGTTTTCAAACTCGCAAAAATCGTAAACGATGACGACGTGGTGTCATTACAGGAGAATATTGATAGATTTATGACCTGGTGTAGATTAAATGGGATGTGTCTTAATCCCAGCAAGTGCATCTTAAGCAAATATCGGAAATATTTGCTTTACGTGCACACACTCTGAAGTAGATGGCAAATATACGATTCACTTCAAAAACCCGAATCCGCTCGTGACTTAGGTATTACCATTGGCTCCAAATTAAGGTTCAATTTACACATTGAAAATATCTGTTGTTATTGGGTCATCCCTTACAATGTTATGTTTTTTACGGGTTTATTTGGTTAATATAATAATATAAGTATTATTTGTTAAAAAAATATTTCTTAAATTTTTTACCTTGCACGGGATAAGTGCTAAAAACACATATATACATGAAATTGGTAGTTAAGCGATAAATACATTTTTAAGACTCGGTGAGTGGCTTTCTTTTGGTAAGTGTTTTGTTAAACCACTGGGTTTCTTTAAATGATCATGATCAAAATATGGCAAATACATAGTTTTTTTAAGGAAACACTTAGTTTAAATGGATTCACAATCACTAGCTGACTCATGCAGCACAATCAATACATATTTCACTCACATTTACTCACAATCACCAACTGACTCATAAATATATTACTCACAATCACTAGTTGACTCATGCAGCTTCGCCCGTGAGTAGATTACCATGTAATCGATATTTTTTTTATATAAACTTTTATTCCCCATTTTGATTTCTTATATAGAGGTAGATTGTTAATAAAAGTAAGCTTCTATTTGACTCCGGCTTTCCAAACTATCTTTTTAGCAAATTTCATAAAATTTGGTTCAACGGTTTAGCCTTAAGCGGTTAGCGTTTAAAAGCGTTACAAACTGACAGACAAAGAGGCTTTCGCATTAAGGATATATGGAAGGTTATCAAGTGGTCATAGTGTCCAATAATTTCTTGTTTTTTTATTGTTTGACCGAGATAAGTTAAATATGACGTTATCGCGGGATTTATATTCCGCAACTCTTTTGATAAAAGTCGTAAACAGAAAAATAGACTCGAAAAAGGAACCACCGTGTTGGTCAGCCAGGCAGTTTGCCAAAGGCCGTGTTGGCACCGGACTACTTTGAAGAATAGGTCAACTGCTGTTCTGCCGTCCAGGTCGTAAAAAGCGGCAGATTGAATAATAATACGTGTCACTACTTTCGTGACTACTAAGTGGTAGAGTTCCGCAACGACTTGCCCGGGTATTTGGTATCACCGCCTTACCTATTCCTGATAGTCAATGTTTGTCACTATCGTGTTCCGGTTTAAAGGGTAAGGTAGCTGGTAGATTTATGCATGTGGCATAGCAACACACCATTAACATCTTTGGTGGTATATGCGGTGGTTTTTCTTCCCGTCAGGAGAGCCATCTACATATAAAAACAAAATCATAAATATTACTAATCAAAAATATTATTGTCAAATATGTTTTATTGAGCATTCATTTTGACCGCACCGTGAGTCGAGTGGTCAGCAAACATAACCACGAATCATGTGTTCGATTACTACAGAGACCAACATTTGTGTGATGAACATAGATGTCTGTATTTCTGGGTTTGGGTGTTTATTATATAACAGTATTTATTTATGTATTTCTACGTATGCATCGTTACCACAAGAAATAATTTTCTTACTTTATGGCTAGATCAATTTGTGTAATTTCTTCAGCGATATTGTTATTCAACAAAAAGAGTGCTGTCCCGCAGACTAATATTTTATTATTATTAGATTACATGGTTATAACTACAAGAACATTTTTTTCGCCGTGTTGGTCCCGGCCTCCTTTGTAGAATAGGCCAACTGCCGTTCTGCCAGGCAGGTCGTAAAAGGCGACCGATTGGCTATCGAGTCACTACCATCGTGGCTACTAGGTGGTAGAGTTCTGCATTGTCTCGCCCGGGTCAGGTACCACCGCCTTGCCTATTCCTGCCGCAATAGCGTCAGTGCTTGTCGCTGTCGTGTTCCGGTTTGGAGGGTAAGGTAGCCGATAAACTTATGCATGTGGCATTAGACCTCGCCACAAGATAGCAACGCACCATTAACATCTTTGGTGTCTAAAGGCGATGGTTGACTCTTTCCATCAGGAGATCCATCTGCTTGTTTGCTATCTTATGATATAAAAAACAAAAGAACAATAGAACAAAAAGTAAGTCATACAGGTACGTACAAGTATCTTGAGTTGAAAACGCAGCAGAACCCAATTGAAGTTATGCGCAGAGAGAAAAGATTTTCACAGCCAACCCGTCTGGATCGCCAATAACATTGTTCAAGGAGAGCCTTGCACTTTGGAGCCAGCTACAAATTTAATAAAAATTTTATAATGTATATTAATTAATAAATGCGAATGTTTGGATGGATGGATGTTTGTTACTAAATCACGCCAAAACTTTTTAACGGATTTGGATGAAATTTGGTAGACAGGTAGATAATCTGGAATAGTACACAGGCTACGTTTTATTCCGGAAAAATGAGTTGTTCCCGCGGGATGCACCAAAAACATTTATAATACACGCCTGCACGGTAGAGCTAATATCATTACATAGGTTGAACGGTAAAGTAATGTACATACTGAAGGAAATATAGTACTCGTTTCTGATACCAAATGTGTAAAAAAAAATTTGTAAGTGGTTGACCCTACAGTCCATCCCTGTAACTTCCCGCTAAATTAAGATATTTCAAGCTCAAAACAGTAAAAACTATAAACACAATTTTTTTCAGTTCAAAAATCTATTTTGTTAAAATGACAGTATATTGATTTTTGAAAAGTTGTATATTTTAGAAACGCTGATTGAATTTGATTTTTCGAATGACATTCAACTCAATTTTTGAGATCTAAAATATTGCTTTAGCTAAATAATCGATAGGTTGAAAAATTTCGTAGCAATGTCAAAAAACATTTTTTCAAATATTTTCATCATTAATAAATCCTAAACAAATATACCGATTTTGATCCAATTAACGGTATTTGACACAATTTTTAAAGGAGAAAAGCTAATAAGATTTTTAAGTCCATCGGTGTATTAGCCTGAAAATTATTTCAAAAATATAAAGTAAATTTCCTTAAAATAACGTAATTTTAATTTTAAAATTAAAATTTTAGCTGTAACTTTTGAAAATTAAATTCAATTTTGATTCTTGAAATGCCATCTGACGTAATTTTTTAGTACTAAAATATCGTAGAATACCAAAAAATGATTGGTTGAAAAATTTCGAAGTTATGTCGATAAAACACTTTTTTCAAAATTTTTCGTCAACGATTTCTCCCAAACGGATAAACCGATTTTGATGCAATTTATGCATTAGATGTAGTTTTTTGAGGAATAGAGCTGTTTAGTTTTCGTACTCAATCGGTACATTAATCTGGAAGTTATGTTAAAAAAATACTGTTTTACCAAAATTTTTTTTGGGGTTTTTTCAAAATTTCTCAAAATCTTTTGGCCAACTTGGTTCAAATTTTCAGGAAGTCTAAGTTGAGCAGAATCCAATCAAATGCCATCAACCGCGTTTCGATCGGTCCAGCCGTTAAAAACTTATGAGATGTTTACATACACACATACATACACACATACATACATACAGACATACTGAAGTCATCGCGAAATAGTCGGTAAAGAATCCTGTGACCTTAAAACGTGGAGATCCTGTGAAAACTCGATTTTCGAAAATCGGGGTAAATTCAGTAACTTCCTATCTACGTACATAACACAAGTTAAAAAGAATCCAATAAAAATGTTTAGTACGGATGGATACGCACGCGCATAGTTGTTCCACTCTCACCACCACCACCAATGCCTATAGACACCAAAAATGCTAATTATCGTTGAAGGTTTCTACCCTGTGCATATAAGTCTACCGGATAATTTACCTTTCAAACTGAAACACTACAATGACAAGCATTCACGTTATTGCAACAAGAACAGAGTGCTAAGTGTGGGTTTTTCTTTTCGCATTCTGGTTTCTCACGTTTACCACTAGGTGGCGCTGTACAAATCACATACAAATTCCTAGTAAACTCCAAACGCGCTCACGGTCGAATGCGAAAAGAAAAACTCACACTTAGCACTCAGGTGGTACCCGGGTGAGACGTTGCGGAACTCTACCACCTAGTAGTCATGATAGATGTGACACGCATAACCAATCGTTCGACTTTTCATACTCGGCAGAATAGCAGATGGTGTAATCAAAAGTGTCTGTTAAGGTTTATTTGAATAAAGTATTTTTTAAATTTGAGTTTGAATCTTAAAAAAGGGTTTAAGCAACTGAGGGGCATTCAGATTCACCACGATTCACTGGTTTGTTGGTTGTAAGACGCCACATTTTCTATCTCTTACTATTATCGATTTTTATTTACAGTTGAAGAGTTACTGTTGAAGTTTCTCTCAAAAATATTCAATGACATTTTTATGCCCTGGCATCGAAGTTCGCAGATTATGATCAGAAACATCTAAATCTCGTTTAAACTGAGTATTGACTACTTGAACTTAGATATTCGATGAAGTGGATAAAACACCGACTCGATAGAGTTATTACTGTCTCTTTGGTTGTGCGGTTAATGTACAAGCCTAACGACGCCGATCAATATGAGTCTCGGGTTTGATTCTCGATAGAGGTATTTGTGAAATGAGCATAGATGTTTGTATTAGGTACTAATTTTGTATTAGTATAGTTGACTACCACCCACGTCACAAGCTTTTTTGCTTGTGAAATGTTGGTTACTTAGAATAAAATAAAAAACTAAGGGTTATATCTTTTTTATTTATTATATTTCATACAATAGCCCCAAGTTGGTCTAGGTTCCTTTGAAAAATAGACCAACTGCAGTTCTGTCAGTCAGGCCTTAAAAGGCGGTTGATTGACTATACATATCGATACCACCATGACTACTAGGTGCCAGAGCTCTGCAACACCTCATCTGGGAGTTTGGTACCACTACTTTTCCTATACCTGCCGTAACATAGACAATGCTTCTCATTGTCGTGTTCCGATTTGAATGATTTAAGTTAGCCTGTAGACCCCGCTATATTTCTAGTAATGCACCATTATTTGATATTGATATTAATTAATTTTAATGAGATGTTAATGGTGCATTGCTATCTGTGTGGCGAGGTTGGAATGCCACATGCAATCATGTAATTTATGCAACGATATTTATTAATTATTAATTGACCCCCGCAGCTTATTCTCTTTTGTTTTATTTGAAGAAAAAAGAACCATTGAAAATCCATAAAATTTATAATGACTGATGATAAATAAAAGAGTTTTTTCATCCAAATGATGATAATGTGTAGCTAAAATCTCTGCCTGAAACACGCTGAAAGTAATGGTACTAATTATTTATATGTCAAAATATTCAGTTATTCTGCCTTTCATTGTTAAACCAACAGGAGGCGCCGTGCGATCTAATTGCTATACCAAAAAGTCTGGCACTTTCGGTGTGAGGGGAGGTGCCGTTCACTAATTCAATCTTAACTACTTCTTAATTCATTTTAAATACTGGTTTAATACTCAAAGGTTTTTGCATGATCCGCGTTACGAAAAACAGCTTTATTTTTATAGATATAGATAAATATTAGTACCGATTACATCGCGCATGCCTGACCTACTACTAATTACTATTTTTTAAATTACCTTCAGCATTGTATTCGTAACATTAGTCTCGTGAGCTACGTTTGCTAGATACTCCATGAAACTAGGATTGTAGGAGGCTTTCTTCCCTTCAAGAATCATACCGAAAGCCATCAGGTTTGATTTTATGTCCTTCAAAGTAAATGTCTTATTTTGATCCAATAAGTACCTGGATTTAAAATTAAAAATGTGTTTATATTTTATTAAGGCATATATAATTTTGTTATAGAAGATTGGAGGTTTTTTATGAATCACTTGACATTGTTTAACAAATACCCTGTCTTATATTCAAAGGCATCGTTTGTAGCTTGCTACAATCATATACAGGATTATCGGTAAAACACTTGTAAAATATAACAACCTTTCAAGACTATATTACTAAAATTATGAATAACCTTAAAAACATATTTTGTTCTATGACGTAACAAAATACATTTACCAAAAACAAAACTACCAAACTTCGTTTTTCCATCTAAAAAAATTAGCAGCACGCTATGAAGATCAGTTTGACACATAACAATATTGATGTGAATGTTAATTTACTTTCGAAAAAAATAAAACCAAATGCGGGTTACATTGTACATATTACATTCTTAATATATAATAAATTAATAAATAAATGTACGTATTTATTTATTATTTTACAAAAGAACAGCAATCCTGATTATTATATAACTTTGACTTACAATATTAGCTAATTTTAATGAAATACGTAAATCAAACGACAACTTGATCAGTCTTTTCCTTACTTGTAAAGAAAATTTTAATTTTGGATAGTTGATTAAATTCACATTTATAATTGATTAAATATTTACAAAATATATGTTTTAATTATGTATACATACATACGTACATGATTCCGATTTTCACGCGGCATTCCAAATCAAACCACTCCTGGGCAAACCTAGGGCACCCTAAAACCACAGTCTCTACTTCAAAAGTTGAAAACACAGATGGCCTTATTCCTTCGTGCCCGGTGAAAATAAGGCTAAAGGGATTGTCCATTTGAAGGCACCGAGGATTTTATAGGCCTTTTACTTAGGCCTTTATGTCGCAGAAGATTTTGGTGACATAACCTCCCTCAACTTGGGAGGTACCGATTCTGCCAGAGCGCAATTGTTCTCTCACTTAACGAAAGATTGTCGTATTTTGGTGCCCCCTTATCTTTCAGCGTCGCTTTTCTGGCAAGCTTGTCCATACACTCATTACTCGGAATTTCTGTGTGTGCTTTGATCTAGAACAGCCGTATCTCACACCCTACATCCGTAGAATCACGTATTCTATTCGGAATCTCGAAACCTATAGGGTTTTCATGGTCTAGTTTGGACAAAACATTCCAGCGCTGACCTAGAGTCGCTGAGGATGATGGACTTCCTTTCTCGTTTTAGGACTTCCGTGCTCCGAATAGGGCAGCTTGCAGCTTGTTCTGCTTGGTAAACACTGCAGTAGTCAGAGAGTCGGTTCACCGAATATTTGACCTCCGCAACTTTCACCCAGCGAGAACCGGCCATTCCTACCTTTCCCCTCTTTTTTCGAGCCGTCGATAGGTCGACGGCCAGTAACTTAAGTCACCTAGTTCCTCGCTCTAAAAAGCGTTCTCAAATGAGAGCTTCATGCACCTAGAAGGGTGTGGATGTTCCAGTTAATGAACCCTGTTTTGTAGGGACGTATCAGGTCGTTCTTCTATTAGAAGTCCTCGTTTAATCTGGTATATATACATTTTTGTTTCAGGGCTCTCAGGCCCAAAGATAGAAAACGGCAGCAGCAAACTCGAGTTTAAATCGGGAGCGCCTTACATATTTTAATGACAAAGAGTCTTTATTTTAGTGTCCAGCCTTCTCCTGTAAGTCTTTTTGTGGATCAAGTCTGCCCAGACATTGGCTGCGTATCGGTTCGCTCGACTATGGCCAAGTATATGAGGCGCAAGACTTCTGAATTCAATTCCCATTGCTGTTTCTGTCTCGGCAACCAACTCATATAATCTGAAGGCCTTCAAAGTGCCTTTGTCAGATGCCGATGCCGATTGTAAATCCCAGGATTTTGATCTGGTTGGCCGGCTCTAAGGTGGCCTCCCTTACTTGGAAAACTGGCTGAGTGTACTTTAATTTCCGCATAACTACCATAAGCTGCTGGATATTGTAGCTTGTAGCTGGATATTGTAAGCAGCAAAGCGAAGTTTGTTGGTGCAACCCCACCTCAACACTTTCGACAAGGCATTATTCATTTCGGCCTTCATAAAACCCGCTGGACTCCCCAATACAATAACTAGAATATCGTCAGCAAACGCCTGAAAATGCACACGAGGGCCAAGGTTGAGTTGAAATTTGGGTTGCGTGCGTGTGCGTGAGGGTGTGCGCTTCCGTGTGAGTGTGCTTGCGCATGTGCGCGTATACGAGTGTGTGCGTGTGTGCGATTGCGAGTGTGTGCGTGTGCGCATGTGCACGTGTGCGCGCGTGCACGTGTGCACGTGTGCGCGTGAAAAGGTGAAAAATTTGGGCTTTTAGGTACAAAAATACAAAAGAAAAAGTAGAGAAAAAAATCTGAATCGGGATAACCAGATCACCTAGTATACTCACTAGTATACTAATATAGTAGATCACTAGTATGAAATATAGTTTAGGACCTATTCTCATATCTACTAATTAATACATTAAAAACATCATAAACGTAGGTCGAGCCGTTTCGATGGAGTGCAACCACAAACACCATGAGAAGAGATTTAACATAGTACTCATAGACCACTTAAACACTAAATAAACATTATCCTGCTAGTGTATATTTAGTGAAATTATCTGGTGGAGAATTACAACAATGGTCATACCAGAAAAACCTTCTCTCGATAAAAACATGTATGCCAAATTTCATGAGGTTGATCAAATGTTTTATGAGTTAAGCAATACATATGAACAAAAATTCATTTTATATATTTAGAATAAATCTGAAATGAATACTTACAAATATTGCGAATACTTATCCCAAGCTCTTCGACTAATGATATTTTGGCTGCATATGCCAACTGCAGGGAACAATATATCTTGTAAATTCTTTTCGTGTAATTTATTAATGACTAATTCGTTCACTCTTGTTATCATTATCCAGTTAAATGCAATCATAATTATACCAAGTATCATTAGCAGAAGTGTTACCAATGAATAATAGTATCTGTAATAAATAAATTACAACATATTTTATTGAACATAAGACTAAGAATTATGCACTTGATAAAAAACAGTTTTGCGTTTACTTGATGTGTGGTTTAGTAGCCAATATATTCCGATTAAATCTTGAGGTCTTGGATATCCAAGTTGGACAAAAACGGTATTTTTTCTAGAAAACATTTCAGCCGTACCTAGAGCAGAGCCTGTTTTTATAGAATAGGGGACAGACGGGCAAGAGGCTCACCTGCTGGTAAGTGATCACTACCACCTATGAACAGCTGAAATACTGGGAGCCTTGCAGGTGCGTTGCCGGCCTTTGCGGAACAAGTAATTTTTTTCTAAAAGGTCCTCAAATCACATTGGTTCGGAAACATAACCCCTGGCAATTGGTCCCATAGAGTAGTACTGCAAGGTAAAAAATGTCTTGGAAATCGCACTTTAATGGCTCATTAAAATAAGAATGAGTTGCGATTCATTTTTCCTGAAACGGGTCCAACTCTGAGAACCACAACACCTGAGCCTAATTCACGTAATCAAGCGACAAGCGAGTCGATGCATTTAAGACACTTACACATTTTCTCACATATTATGCCGCGTCGTCTCGACGTTCTACCGTGTTTATGTATGTGAGAGCCCTAAGCGCTTTGACTCAATTACGTGAATTGGGGGGCTGACATTCTGCTAGGCAGGTAGTAAAAGTTGACTGATTGGCTATATGCGACACTACCATCATGACTACTAGGTAACAATTTTGTAACGTCTCGCTGAGTTCGATACTACAGTCTTGACTATTTCTACCTTAAGAGGGCACCAAACTTTTTAGAGCGAATCAATAATTTGATCTTCTACAGGACGGGAGTGAAGCGTGATGGTTCTGACTAGGATAGTCGATACAAATGCGGATTTTGATCTTTCCTTTTTAACTTCCAACGCAAAAACGAGAGAGCAATATTTGTATGTAAATAACAGATTTTCTAAATATTGCAAACCATTTTTCAGATACTCTCCGACGTCCGTTTGCACTAAAACTTGGAAAACTTGTTTAGTGGTAGCATAATCTCATGGTACCACAGTTGATACCATGATGTAGCCTGAAGCATGTGAGACTGGAAGTCTCAGTTGCAGAGTTTTGACGAAACAACCGAGTTTTGGCTCAGCAGTTTTGTTGCTATAAGTACATACTAATTTTAATTACTACTCATGATGATGGGATCTGAAGATTTAGCTAAAAGAGTTCTACTGATACAACCAGACAGAAAGTGCTAAGACAGTGGAGTTTGGAAGAGTTTATTTTGTTGCAATAATTACTTTCTCATGATGCAAAGGTTTTGAAGAGGGAATCCTGATGCAAAATGCAAAAAAAAAAATTAAAAGTGAACTCCTAAACTCAACAAGATAAATAATAAATTTATCTTGTGGAGTTTAAGAGTTTGCACTCGATTATCTTGTATTAGCTAACATTTTTATTTTAGATCTAGGCTGCTAGGATCTGATTATGGAACTGGAAGGTCACCACGTGACTAAACTAAACAAGATAAATCCATCTAGCTTGGACTCATTTGTTCTGTTTATATAAACAATCTAATGTTAGATAATTTCCAGGGTCTCACGATGGAGCTGAACGGAGATCATGCGAAGCGTTTAATCGGTTTTTTAAAGGCTTTTGAGCAGAATGGCTTCCAGAGCGTGATGTTAGAACTGGGAGAAGTCTATGTAAACTCTTAAGCTAATCTAGATAAACTGATACTAAAAAAGCTGATTTGGTTGGTTTTGAAATGCACTTTGGAGCTGGATGATTTTTAGGATCCGATGACGGAACTCAAAAGTTGCTATGGCAATTCCTAAACTAAACAAGATAAACCTATCAAATTCGGACTCATTTGTTCTGTTTTGACTAACACTCTGGTGGTAATTATTATGTGTGCTTGTTTAGTCTTATTTAGTCGGCCCTTATTGTTAGAAGATTCGCAGGGTTTGATAATAAAATTAGAAGGTAGCCATGAAACTCTTTAAATAAAACAAGCCCATCGAGCTTAAGACCTTTAAGGCCAAAATTGTAGCCAATTTCTGCCTTAAAGGTCTTTGAGCACTTCGGACATATAAAGACGCCGCCATGATAATAATATCTTAAAGCCTTTGATGGTTTGGCTTTTAACTCGTTTTTCGTACCATCGAGTTCGTCTGTGCATGTATTTGGAAAGCAATTAGACATAACAACTTTGTAACCCTATTTCTTGCAAATAAATATTATCATTATCATTATTATTATTGTTGTTGTTGTTGTCGTCGTCGTCGTCGTCGTCGTCGTCGTTGTCGTTGTCGTTGTCGTTGTCGTTGTCGTTGTCGTTGTCGTTGTCGTTGTCGTTGTCGTTGTCGTTGTCGTTGTCGTTGTCGTTGTCGTTGTCGTTGTCGTTGTCGTTGTCGTTGTCGTTGTCGTTGTCGTTGTCGTTGTCGTTGTCGTTGTCGTTGTCGTTGTCGTTGTCGTTGTCGTTGTCGTTGTCGTTGTCGTTGTCGTTGTCGTTGTCGTTGTCGATGTCGTTGTCGTTGTCGTTGTCGTTGTCGTTGTCGTTGTCGTTGTCGTTGTCGTTGTCGTTGTCGTTGTCGTTGTCGTTGTCGTTGTCGTTGTCGTTGTCGTTGTCGTTGTCGTTGTCGTTGTCGTTGTCGTTGTCGTTGTCGTTGTCGTTGTCGTTGTCGTTGTCGTTGTCGTTCGTCTTCTTCTTCTTCTTCTTCCTCTTCTTCTTCTTCTTCCTCCTCTTCCTCTTCCTGTTCTTCCTCCTCTTCTTCTTCCTCTTCTTCTTCTTCTTCCTCTTCCTCTTCTTCTTCTTCCTCTACTTCCTCTTCCTCTTCTTCTTCTTCTTCCTCTTCCTCTTCTTCTTCTTCTTCTTCTTCTGCCTTATGAGACGTCTCCATTCTGGGTGTTGTGAAGCAACTGCCTCCCATGTAATGGGGTCAATGCTGCAGTTTTTCATATGCCTATTGAGCACCTCTTTGTATCGCAGGAGCTGTCCGCCGTGCTTGCGCTTGCCTTCTTGAAGCTCGCAATAAAATATACACTTCGCTATACGTTTTCTGGCATATAGAACACATGACCAAACCAACGTAGTTGACACCACATTAGATAAGCTTCAATTCCGCAGATTTTAGCGCGTCGAAGAACTTCAGTGTTTCTGATGAGGTCCGTCCAGTGGATGCCCATGATATCCCGCAGACATTGTAAATGGAACAGGTCTAATGCTTTTATATGTCTACGGTAAATGCACCAAGTTTCTGGAGCAGTATAACAGGCCCGGTAAAACAATGACTCTGTAAACTGCATTTTTTTAGCTATTCACACAAGCGAAAACCTTAGATCAGAATGTTCTGAAGCAGTACCAATCCTGCTACTTATTCGGGCATCAAGGTCACACTGTGATGATATCGTGTTTTCCAGGTACTTGAACTTCTCAACACACTTCAGGACATCTTGACAGTAGATTTTCAGAGGTTCATCAGATGAAGTTCCTGTAGTCATGACTTCTGTCTTAGTGACACACCTTAAGACCGAACTTAGTGCACGACTCGTCAAGTACAGTTATCAGCTGTTGCAGAGAAATTAAGAAATTAGCTAAGAAACATAAATCATCCGCATAATCTCGGTGATCATTTTACAAGAGACCTTGGTGCGGGCCATCGGTCTAGCTCATTGGAAAAGCACGCCATTAGTGCAGAAGCGAATGTGGACGCATGCAGGTATTTTTTACTTCTAATGTTTCATTGACTACAGTTGCAAAATAGATGGCGAACAGTGTAGGAACAAGAACGCATCCTTGCTTAATCCCACAACTGATGGGAAGAAATCTGATTGTTCTCCATTTGCAGAAATATAACATGTCATCTCATCGTGTAGCAATCGAACTAAACATACAAATTTTGCCAGACAACCCACCTTCTCCAAGACCTCCATAGAGCCTCTCGTGGAACACAATCAAAAGCCTTTTCCAGGTCGATGAAACATAGATACAATGGTCTACTTTGTTCACGGCTTTTTTCTTGTATCTGTCGCGATCAAAAGACAGCCTCATATGTTTCTCGCTCAGGGCGGAAGCCAAATTGAGTTTTTAGTAGTATGTCCTCCGCGATTGAGATTAGACGGTTAAGCAGAATTCTGGAAAAAGCTTTTCTGGGAGTAGAAAGGAGTGATATGCCGCAATAGGAATTGCAATTGGATTTGTCATCTTTATTTTTATACAATTTTAGTACACCACATCTAAGTAAAAAGTTACCATATCACTTCATAAAGCCCCTCTTCTCAGTACTTAAAAAACATTGCCAGAAATATTATCGACGCCGACCGTTTTTTTTTTGACTTCTGATGGCTTCTATCACTATCACTTCCTGCAGCGCTATTAGGCCTGCGCCAAGCTAATTTTGCTTTTCTCTTTTTTTGCGTGTTCAGGTTTAGAGGTTAACGTAGCGAATAAACTTATGCATATCACATGTGCTACTAACATCCCGCCAACTGGATATCATAGCACCATTACCATTACTAATATTGTTTACAGGTGTAAATTTTCTCTTTACTTCAGGGGATATTTGTGTGTTTTTTATTTTATAAAAATAAAAAAGTTAAGTGTAGGTACATACCTAAATGTAGAAGAATATTTTTTATTAATTATGTTCTTCACACCACTAGCAGACGAGTGTTTTAAAAGATCTTTCATAGTATCATTAAAACTTCCTCTAATTCTGGTTTCGAAATCTGAATGTCTGATGCCAAACTTTAGTGGTCTGCTTAAATTTAAAGGTGCTTTTTTTACCTTTTTGTACCATAATTCCACATCTACTGTTCGCATTTTTAGATATATTCAATTGTACTCATAAGTACTCTTTGACATCTTAAAACAACTTCTGTAAAAAACAAATAATTTTAAATGCAGTCGTGGTTAAACTTGTTAGTCCGGGCCCTTTGAAGAATAAACCATCGACGATCGATCGAAGGCAAACCATTTGCTATATCAATCACTAATATTTATCTACTATGTGGTTTTACATGTAGTTACATAACGTGAACGCCTAGGTTTGCTATCACTACTGTACTTACTCCTGCCGCTAGTTTCAATGTTTGTGTCCGATTTAGAGGTAAACATAACCGGTAAACTTACACATGTGACATTAACTTACAGGTGTAATGTGTTGAGCTAGCGACCGGTCGTACTCCACGTTACACACGCAGCAAATATTAATTAATATTTTTGCAAATTGCGCGGCACGTTGCCGCTGCACTCGTGGCTAACAAGTTGCTGGCGTTTATCCAGCATGCCGTCGATACCATGAACGAAGTCAGCATCATGTAGATCTGCAAATCTTCCTTTACCAGTGAGGAGATATGCAAGAGCAAGCAGCTGCTGTATGAGACGCTCAGCCAGAGTGCTAACATGCTATAGCATGAGAGATGGTACGGAAAAAAGTGTGCAGGACATCATCTCCCTCCTGAAGTAGACGGATCCGGATGGGTGCCGGCTTTTGTGGCGAAAGAGCCGAAGCCGAAGAGAGACCGAATTTAAGGGTAGACTGCAGGCATCAGAGTCTACCAATGTTATACGTGATGTAAAAAGTGTTAATTCAATATGTAGGTGACCTGATGCCGCTCATGTCACCGGTCGCCGAGGTGCACAAGCGGGCACATTTAGCCTATCAGCACTATCCGACGGGTCAACGAACACCGCAGCTGCCGCTCTCGCCCACCTTCCCTTTCCGGTTGCACCGACACTGAGTCCACAGGCGACTCAGCAAAACTTTGCAACTGTTGCTGGTCGCCGCACTTCCCCCGCGGGCGAATAGAAATGGGGATAATGAGAGCCGCAAGGCTACGAAGAGCAAGGTGGAGTCTTCTCGATCTGGAAGGACATGAGCAAGGGGTGCGATGAGGAGGGCTCCACAGTGTTGGAGAGAAGAAGGAAGAGGAAGCCCGCCGCCCGCAACAATCGCGTCACTGTGCCATATTTACCCGAGCTGCATCTGCGGAGCGAGGTCCCCGCTACGCCCTTGTACATATCTCGCTTGCACTGGTCCATGGATGTCAAGGACGTCGTGGACTACATCACTTAGATGACGTCACTCCACTTTAGCGCGCGTCACGTCACCATCAACACGTGACAAAATGTAGTTTTAAGTTTTGTTATATTAATATGTGCAGACTGACTGGTAAGTTACCTTGGATATTTCTGGAGATTACTCGGTACTCGGTTCTCGTTAAAATAAAATAATAAAATTATGGGCTTAATTTTTAGCAATATTTCTCTAAAAAATAAGAGAAATGTGGATATTCTACTCTCTAAGCACCCTGCGTTGTTTGTTTTGTACATCTACCTATGCATTCTATATTGATAGCGCGTTGCGAGACACGTGCGCCCGCGCGGTGATCAATTATGACGCAGGTAAATATAGGATTCACGGTTTACTGTGTACTAAGTTTACTTAGAAGTATTTTTATATTTATTTTTAATGTTATTTTTTCTCATCATATATGATCGCCAACTATAAAGTCCTTAAATATTGAAAGTAACTCACCAGTCACTCTGTATATTGGTCTATAAGGTATTTATAATATGGGCCATGTTACCTTAATTAAATGGTAAAATAAAAAAAATTACCATAAAACCTTTGATGTCTATAGGAATATTTCAGAATTCTACCAACTAGTAGTCACGATGGTAGTGATTTATATATCCAATTATTCTCTTTTTACAAAGTGCCTGGTAGATTGGCAGATAGTTTATTTCTCGAAGGCGCTCCGGACCAATACGGGAAATTAATAACAGTAAGTAGTCGTCATTATGGTAGTGAAACATTTGGTCAATCGTTTTACGAACTACCTAGTAGAAAGACAGACAGTCAAATGTTTTTAACGGTTTCAAATCAACATGCCACTATTAATTACTAGCTAAACCGGCGAATTTCAAACCACCTTAGAACATACTTAAAATTGTTAAAAGTTTTTTATATGAAACTGATTGTTTTTAAAAGAAAAAAAAAATATTTTTATTCCCCGCAATTTTTCTATTTTTTCCATCGTCGTACTTCAACGAATATTTTGAAAAAAAAAATAGCTGAATTAGTCCAACTGTTCCCGAGTTTTGGGCTTAGCAACACATTTGACTATCTATTTTTATCTATATATTAATACGTGAAGTAAAAACTTTGTACCGCTTTTTTAAAAAAAATAAGAAATTTCACACAGATAGAGTTTACATAGCCAGAAAATAAATGCTACATACAAGTAATATTCGAGCATAGCACACATAGACTCCTCTCACCGGCGCAATATCTCGGACTGGTGTGGAACAAACTGTCCCGAATCGTAAAATCACTTTTATTGTACCATTCGTATCGTATTATGCCATAGTTTTATCTCGATCTACTACTGTTTTCAATGATCTGATACTATATGGCGTTAGTGACCTTAGTGACGTTGGCCGGAAAAGCGAAAAAAATAGGTAGGAGCAACTTTAAACCCCTTTTACTGGAGAATCTGACACTATTTGAGCGGAGGTGCGACATGTATGTAGATTGACTACTGTTAGTCTCCAGTATACTGTGACATAGCGGTGGACTATAAAAAGAATAAGATGCATTAGAAATACATTAAATTAAGAAAATTGAACATCACATAGAGTACATTCATGTGACAGACATAATAATACACCTATATGTACACTTGTATACTATTTTCTTTATGGCTAAAGTCTGTTGTCAATGTTAGTCTATGGTCTAATTTCAGCCGCAGGCGATAGCTAGTACGTATAGATACCTAAGCGAATTTTAATTTAGAGAATAATCACAATAAATAAAGTACTTTTTTATAGCAAAGTTAGCAATCACCTCAGTTGGCTCATCTTATGGGAAGCTAGAATATAAAAACGCAAAAAAACTATAAAAAATAAAAATATATTACTTTAAAATCTCACGATCATAACGTTCGTGCTAACAGAACACAGGTGTGTGAAGAGATAAAACGATGCATGCCATTTATAATAAGTGTAATTGATGTGCTTTAGTTTTTCTAACACGCAAATGTAGATAAATAATCTTACTTAAAAATGCTAGTTAATAATATAAAATTAAATAGACGTTCGAAAGTAGTCTAAATTTATCCTACTTGAAAAATACACAGAATATAAAAGGCTTATACATAGATACCCAAAAGAAAACTAAAGATATGAAAACTTTAATCTTTTGAGTCATTGTATTTTTTCTTGAATGTTTACCATGCTTGTTATATTACTTTTCCTACCCCACCCTTTTCCTTCCCTTTTTACTCTACTATTCCAACGCTACCTTACGTTACGCTACCTAAAACTGCACAACAAGTAACCAACTAAAATGTAATTTACAGCCAAATGTATATTACTGTGGCAAGGCGTTCATGGTAAAATACATCTTAAAACAGTAGCGTGATGGCTACGCAAATCCATCAGTTTTGTCCTTACCAAAAACACCCAACACAAAGCCCAACACTTACTCGCTAGTTTTTGCTCGCTTTTAATAAGCTTTCTGACAAGAATAAGTTACTCATCATTAAGGGTCCGAGCATAAAATAGCAAACACGTATGATACCACTTTTATTTAATAGATTTTTTTTTTTTATATTATAACTCTGTCTCCTGATGGGTAGAGTCAACCATCGCCTATAGACACCAAAGGTGTTAAATCTAACTTGTCCCATACCTATGTGAAATACAAGAAACAACAAAAAGAGCACAAATGAGTGAAGAAGATAAAATCATAATACCATATGCCATAACGAAAATTTTTGGATATAACAGAACGTATTGAATAACGTTATTAAATAGTAACAAATTCTGTATCATTATTGGATAATGCTATGCTTGAAAATATCGTTATGTCTCTCCAATACTTTTTATTTATGTCCGTCCTACCGAATTACATACAAGAAAGAACATATACGTATTATTTGTAATGTTAATATACTTTCTATTTTTTCTTTTTTTTGTACTAAATATACTGTGTCGACGACTCTTATGCCAAGTATAACTCACAAGAGTTTATGTGGTAGCTTTAATATTAGTATTTCTAATGTATTAAATAATTGTATCCAAATAAATAAATAAATAAAATAAATATTCAATCTTTTCCACAGGAACATCTGGAAAACACAATAGGTAATTACAGTTAAATTTTTTGTGTGTTATTATAATATACGTATTTGTTAATAAATACCGATTTAACGTCTAAATGAATTTGTATCAAATGTAAACAGTTTTATAGATCTTTATTCCGTGAATTGATATAAAAAGATACAAAATTAGAGTTTCAAAACCGTTCTCTAAAAATAAAAATTCATTTCAAATAGAATCGCCTCACTGTCAATTTTATTACTTTATGTGTATTGTTTTGTAAAAACAACTATAAATTTTTAAGCTTGGATATGCAAAAAAATATTTTTTTTGCCATATCTATAAGTTATAACTACTTATGTGAAATTAGCGACAGTTTTCAATTTCGACATTTCGAACCTTTGCAAATTTCTGTCGAATTTCGACAATTTCGAAATTCGACAGAAATTTGCAAAGGGACTGGGCATCTTGGGTTTTTTATCCACAAAATATATACATAATCCACAAAAATTACATAAAAATCGAATTTCCGCATCTAAACTAATCGGTAACGCCTACTTTTAAATAATTTTGTATTACCAATATTTGACAATGTACAGACTTAGTTTTTCCAATATAAATGTTTATCCAAAGTACGCCATATTTTTAGTAGAGCTAATATCCTCTAATATCTATTCTAAACAAATCAATAGTGTATTTAGTTTGTACAAAGCATTGGTAATAAAACAAAGAAATATACATTACGTCACCACCTTTTATTATTACCAAATTAAGTCATGATATCTTAACTTGTTTATTGGTATAATAATTTGAAGCATGATACGATTTGTTTTTGATACTCCATAGTTTTTTATTTATTCTTTTTTCACGGTAGTAGCCATGGCGTGGCGTATGATGATTGATATAAGGGAATAATCTAATACATTTCGTGAATTTCCTTAATAAAAGAGTATTCTATTATTATAAAAACTATTGTTGTTTATTTCGTAATATTTCTAGAAAACGTTAATTTGAAAATTTATAAAATAGCCCTAATCTTGCAATCTATAGGACATAGCACATTAAAATGGGGCGGAGTAGGCCGCATCATCACGAAGAATTCGAAGAAGAAGAAAGCACATTAGTGACGTGCCAGGCTGCAGCACATTGACAGATTATATGTACCTACAGTATATAACTGCCAGACGTGGTGACTGCAGCTTTGAACTAAAATAATTATAAATCCACATGTACAGGATTTTATAAATCAATTTTAAAAAGTCGAAGGAACTTGCGCTAAACTCCGCTCGCCATAGCACACTATGCCATTGCGCAGTGGGAAAGGGCAGGCTGCATCATACTCAACAACATCCGCCGCGAAAAAATCCGGCTCGCTGCTCGCCGGCCGCAGTTTTTATAAAAATAATGTTAAAAAGAGATCTAGCCGGATATTTGCGATGCACTTCAGTCTTCTGCGATCTGTCCTAGTGTACTCGATCCTTAAAAATAACATGGCGTACCTCTTAAAACAAAACTTTTGAAACTTTTGAAACACTTGAAAAAAAAGCGTCATATTCCTTATCTTTTAATTACACTCTAATAAGGATTCGCCATTTATAACAATCAACAGTATTGTCGACTACTAAAAAAAACAATGCGACCATTCATAAATTATTAAAAAGTAGATTTATAATATATCAAAGTCGTTAGAGATGTGAGACATTGATTTTTGTTTAGGGTACTTTACTTTTTACTCGAAACTCTGATATTTTCTAAAATTCGTTGTTTTTTTAATTGATTTGTCAGTCATCAGCTAGTTTTTTTAATTATGTAGTTATTTATTAATTCGAAAACGTTTAAATCAGAACTCTGAGACATAGTAAGAGTACCTATTATATACTTGTTATTCTTCTGAGATACATATAAGACAACATTTTAGCCAACTCTATTTATTTATTTATAACTTTAGTAAAATTCTTTTCAAGTAAAAAATTGTAATCAACATACGTTGGTTAGATTTTTGTAAAAACGGAAAGGACAAGAATTTCAGAATATTCTGAGAATTACCTAAATATCGAAAGTGTGTTGTAAATTATTGTTCACGCATTACAAAGCTTCGTCTATATCGCATCGCGCGTGCAAGTCGTCATTTCTTGCCATGCCATCATTGGGGTTTTTATATATCAATGTATGCCATTGATTACAAACGTATATAAGATAAAATAAACATAAAGCTGCGACACAAAAAAAACATTTATATTTTTGGTGCGCAGAGTTTTTGTTATAACATAATTTCCCAGTTTCACTAATGTATAAAAAAAGACATATAAAACAGTAGGAAAGCTAAAACGGGAACGGATTAGAAATAAATCTATCGGTTTATTGGAAGAAGAATTAGAATAATGTTCACTCATCCTTTGTAATCCATCCATATTCATTGTAAATAATTTTATCAATTATTGTACAGTACCCGGCGATAAATATTGCACATCGACCTTTGGAAAGAGACAATCGGCTAATTTCGGCTTCGTAGAGCGTTATCTCTGTCGCACAAAATACAAACAGTCCGGTACCTATTAGGAGCTGTTAAAACAAGTGATTTGCTTCTTTTGATATTTTTATTCTTTGTATAAAATACACTAATTTTTCTATAAGTGATGGCTTTAGGTTGGGGTAAAATAAAATAAAAAAACATTTTTACATTATGTTTACGTATTTAATTATTTTGGAACATTACAGCTTTAGTGTACATAATAAACACCATTATACCTATTGCTAAAATGAGACATTGCAATAAAAATAATAATAATTCTAATTCTCAATTACTTCCATTTCACTATCTGTGCTCTCAAAGAGGTCAATATCACTGTCACTATCAGCCGTATTTATTACTAATCTATCAGTGTAATTGTCTAAACTGTGTTGAACGCTTCTATATTCATTCTCACATTTGATTGCATGATCGCAAACCTTTTTCCACTCTTCAGCGCCGATCATGTTTACTTTTTCAGTCAATAATGTTTTTACTGTAGTTAAGTTCATACCCACTTTTCTAGAGGCTACATAGCCTTTCAGTTGAGACCATATATTTTCAATTGGATTAAAATCCGGATGATATGGTGGCAATCGCAACACAGTGTGCCCATGTTCGGCAAGTATTTTGTCCACAGAAAACTCTGTATACCTCTCCTTGTGCTGACATATAATAGCGTAAATCTGGGTTTTTGTTAATTTTGGATCAACTGGAATTTCATGTCTGTTTAACCAGTTGATCATTTCCCGTTTAATGGTGTTTGAGTTGGGGGGTCTCTCAACATACTTGTTGTGATAGGGTGCGTTGTCGATAACTAGAACAGAATCACTGGGTATATTTGGGATTAATTGGTTAACCAGCCATTTCTCATAGTTATCGTTATTCATTTCATTGTGATAGTCACCTGTAGTGTCCGTGGATTTATACGTTAAAAAAGCACCGGGTACAAAGCCTTTTTCATTTCCCGCATGAACTATTATCAAACGTTGACCTTTTGAAATTGGCTTTTTTACTCCTTTTTTCTTATCGTCACTCCAAGATTTCCCTTTAGTGTGGGATGCATGTATATATGACTCATCCATGTAGACGATATTTTTTCCTGTTTCGCGAAATTTGCGTATTTTATCAAGGTATTCCATTCGTTTGAGACTAACGTCGTGCTTTTCCATTAGAATTTTTCGATTATCTTCCATTTTAGTGAACTGAAATCCCATGTCATGAAGTATTTTTATACAAAGAATAAAAATATCAAAAGAAGCAAATCACTTGTTTTAACAGCTCCTAATAGGTACCGGACTGTTTGTATTTTGTGCGACAGAGATAACGCTCTACGAAGCCGAAATTAGCCGATTGTCTCTTTCCAAAGGTCGATGTGCAATATTTATCGCCGGGTACTGTAAATACAAATATTTTTAGCGGAAAAACAGGTTGAAGTTTTTCGTATTTTATGGATGGATATGAAGAATTATCTGGCTATTTACACAGGTAGGTAAGTTCTGGCGCGCAATTAATGAATAGGTATTTTAAATGGCGATTGTTGGTTCGGGGTTCGGGCCTCTTTTCAAAGAATGGAACAATTACCTTTCTGCTAGGCACCTCTTAACAGGCAAAAGAAATCTACTATTAACATCGTGACTAATACAATTAAGTGGTAGACTTCTGCAACGTCTCGACAGATTTTGATATACCACCTTACCTATTTTTACTGCAATAGTCGGTGGGTGTCGCTATCGTGTTCCTTGCAAATTCCTTGGAAAATCAGTTTTCACTTTATGTAAAAATATTATAGGAAATCTTGAAATATCAAGGATAACTCTGACTGCCATGCCATATATATAAATAGCCATGGAAAATTGAATAGAAATAGATTTTCTTAACATTTTTAAAATATTTTATTAAAATAATCTTATAATATTATAATAAATTAATTAAAATTAAATAGATTAATTAAAACTGTTATTCTGCAGAGAAGAATCGCTTTGCACTTCCATCCCAAAAACTAGTTGTGATTGTCTGTAACGAAAAAAAAAATTATTTTATTGAGCAAGATTTTCTAAGGGATATCGCTGTTTAAACTTGAATAACAAAGTTATAAGAGTAACTGCTCTTATGCAACATTTTATTGCATCAATTTATTATGCACCATTTTATTAATTTTTCAAGGAGCTGAATACAATGGAATACAAAAGCAATGTATTTTTATTAAGTATTACTAAGAAGCTACGATCAGCACAATTTTCCCAGATTCATTTGAGAATTTTCGTAAACCTTAAAGTATCTTATATTTTTTAATACCAGGTAATATAACCAGGTTGTGATGGAAAAGTCTATTTCTATTCTGTCTACCAAAGATATTAATAATAATCATTCTAAATTTTAAGAGAGATGTAATGCCATAAGTTAACCGGCTATACTACAAAGACGGCACGTGACAGTGACAATCAGCGACGCTATTGCGGCAGAAATAGGTAGAGCCATAAACTTGTAGAGCGTTTTCCTGTGTTGGTCCCGAGCTCCTTTGAAGAACAGACCAAATGCCGTTCTGCTAGGCAGGTCGTAGAAGGCGAATGATTGGTTATGCAAGTCACTACCATCTTGGCTACTAGATGGTAGAGTTCTGCATAGTCTCGCCCGGGTCTGGTACCACCGGTTTACCTATTCCTGCCGCAATAGCGACAATGCTAGTCACTGTTGTGTTCCGGTTTGAAAGGTAAGATAGCCGGTAAACTTTTGCATGTGGCATTAGACCTCGCCAAAGATAGCAACGCGCCATTAACATCTATGGGGTCTTTAGGCTATGATTGACTCTTTCCATTAGGGGACCCATCTGCTTGTTTGATATCTTATGATATAAAAAAAGAGCGATAGTGGGTTTCAAATTCATGTAATACATTGTAGACTGGGAGTTGTGTTGCCGACCTATTAAAAAGTCTTACTATGCCCTAAAATTAAACAATGTTATTCCTCTTTTTATCATATATCGAATTGAAAGTACCTCAATCATTAATAGCCTTTAGACGGAATTGAAGAAAAAGTTACTTAGGATATTCTTTGTACTGTTAAATAAGCATTCTGCATTTTTTGGGTTTCGCATTGTAACTGTAAAGGAAATAAGGCGGATATAACATATAATGATAGGTCATTTGACTCACAGTGTTATCAGCCTACATTGCACATAACTAGGAGTAAAGCTAAAAACCAATGATGTTATTTATATACCTATTTGATCATGAAGAAGAGAAAAATTGAGTGTTTACTTACACACATGAAAAAAAACGAGCGAGTGTTACATTAATCGTATACGATGTATAACATCTAACTCATATGTGATTAAGTTAGTACAATATGACGGCCAAGGTGAACTCTGCCACCACACGCGCTTATTGGTCAGTTCAAATAGCGCGTGCTTATTGATCTATTTGAAATAACGCGCGCTTTCTTGCCTTCCTATTAAACTGGCGCCAGACACAGCTTCAAACATTTGAACACTTGTTTGATTGCTCTGTGTGGCATGGGACTTTGGTAGTTCAAACTTGTTCTTGCCACTCATAGCAATCAAACAAGTGTTCCAATTTTTGAAGCTATGTCTGGCACCGGCTTTACACAAAGTGTGTATTGCATTTCGCGAAATAACTCCCATAGATTGCAGAAAAGCGAGCGAAAATATATTTAGTAAAAAGACTATCAGTCATACGTAGAAAATTTTATAAATATTACTTTTGTAAGTATCTCCTTACCTCAAGTAATTTATCGCCGTCATATTCTTTCTTATAAGTGATAACATGCTCTTCATCGTGAGTCTGTTTTTGTATAACAACATCACCGTTTACTGTTATAACTGTCTTAGCCTAAAAGAAAAAAACGTATACATATGTGCATTGTATTTTATAAGTCGTGGTCTAATGATAAGCCTGTTTAGCGAAGATCAACAAATTTATTTAATTTTTAGTTAATTTTTTTTTTAGTTTAATTAGGGACGGTCATCTATTACGCCGCTCAAAAATTGACAATCTGTCCTTTTTTCAAAAATGAGGTTTTAGGTATGGCAACATAGAATATGTTGAATTACAACATATTATTTGTTCATTTTGTAACAAATCTGGCGTTTTGCCATGCAAAATGCACATCAAAGTCTGAAGTTAGCATCAAATTGGGCATTCTGTGATACTTATTTAAATAAAAAAAATATTCTTCCACAGGTTTCCTTAGCGATAAAATTATGTAAACAGTTTAACTTTGTAACTTTAAGGACCTTAGGGAGCAAATATTTTTTTTAGTTTGCCGAAAATTTACGAAAAGTCAGATTGGCACCTTTGAAATTAGTCGACTCAATTGGTAAATGGATTGATTGATTGACTTCCAAATTAATTTACCTACTTCTCAAAGGAACCGACTTAAAATTTGTAACTAAATTAAAATAAAATTATACATAACTATTAATTAATACAAATATAAAACGCATTTATCAAAATTATCTGTTGCTTTTTAACCTACTTTCCAAAGGAGGAGGTCATCAATTCGACCGTTTATATGGATTTTTATGTGTGTTCGCGGATAACTTCGTCATTTATGAACTGATTTTGATGATTATTATTTTGTTTGAGAGGTTATACTCCCCATATGGTTTGGTGAAGATCTGATACAGGGTTCCGGAGTTATAGGAAATCGGTTGCTGCAGTTTTACTGCGTTAAAAATTATTTCTTAGTACGGACCACAAGTATTATCCACAAGTTTATCCGATATCTGACATTGGATCACAAGTTTATCGGATATCTCACCGATACACCACATTAGACTACAACTTTATCCGATATCTCACCGTTAAACATGGGTAAGGCTATGGTAAAAAACACCCTGAGACGTTACAAAGCTCGATCAGCTGGTAGAGTTTTGTAGCATGCTTACGGCCGGTTTCCGAAACGCAAATTAATTTTAACAAGCAATTAATCAGTGTTTGACATAATTTTTACAAGCAAATGATATGTTAAACACAGATTAATTGTTTGTTAAAATTAATTTGCGTTTCAAAAACCGGTCGTTAGTGTGGTAGTGGCCCAACCAAACTCTAGTTGGTCTCATGATTACCACCAACTAGTTATTATTAGAGTGAGAGAGAGTTATCATCTCTTATCATCGTCTTACCGTAATACTATCAGATATTTTATCTTCAAATTCCACACCACTTTGAAATTTGATATCTTTGACGGTTACTCCGCTTTCTTCATGAATGATAGATAGTGTATAGGTATCACCATCTAAGTCCAATTTCAGTGATGGTTTGAATTTAGTCAAACCCTCAGCCTTTTCGTCAGAAAGTTCTGTAAAATATATAGGTATAAGTTTATCGATGGTCAAAATATCATAGTGTAAAAGAGGCTTTTTAAGAACAAATATTACAACTTTTTTTAAATCTATGTGCTCATCTGAGGCACAGGAATATTAGCACATTCTGATTTCTGTTATGTTATTAACGTGTGTCGTTTAGTTATTTTCTTTCTGTAATATTATTTTGTTTGTTTTAGATTAGTTAAAATATATTGTTTACTTCCCGCTACGTTAGTAGTAAGTATAAGGAAGCTACTGACTTTGCCCCATTCTCGAAAATCGAGTTTCTACCAGATCTTTACGTTTAGAGGTCCTAGGAACCCGGCTTTTGACTCCTCTCACCTCACGATGACGTCAGTATTTTTGTGTGTATGTAGGTATGTATGTTAATATCTTATAACTTTTGAACGGCCGAACGAAACTTAGTTGACAGGATTCGATTAGGTTCTGCTAAACACAGATTTCCTGAAAATCGAAACTGATTGGGTCTAGAAGATTTTAAGAAATTTTGAAGAAATCTCAAAAAAACTTAAGCAAAACAGTGTTTGTTTTTAAATAGCTTTCAGATTAGAGTATGGATTGATCACAAAATCTAATAAACTCTTTTTTTTTTAATAAAACTACATCCAATGTCGTTAATTGCATCAAAATCGGTTGGCTCATTCGCGATTAATAAACAACAATTTTTTTTAAAGTAATTTTTTGGCCTTATTTTAAGGTTTTTCAACCAATTTGTTTTATAACTAAGACATTATTTTTTAAATTCAAAATTGCTTTAAATGCCATTGGAAATATCATAATAAATTGATATTTTTAAAATAAATAGCTTTCCAAAAATCTAAATATTGTTATTTTTAATAAACTTTAAATTTTTGACCTCAAAAATTCTATACTTATAAAGTTACTTCTTTTAGCTTAGAATATCTCAATTAAGCGGAAAGTTTCAGGGATGGCCCTCAGGGGCTGCAGGGTCTGTTAATTTTCTAATTATGTCGGTACATCTATGTTAATTTTCTAATTATTTCGAATCAAAACGAGTTTTCCCCGTGTTGGTCCCGGGCTTCTTTGAAGAATGGGTCAACTGCCGTTCTGCTATGCGGCTTTGCGAGTCATTATCATCGTGGCTACTAGGTGGTAGAGTCCTGCGTTGGCTCGCCCGGGTCTGGAACCACCGCCTTACCGATTCTTGCCGCAATAGAGTCCGTGCTAGCCACTGTCGTATTCCGGTTTGGAGGGTAAGGTAGCAGGTAAACTTATGCATATGGCATTAGAACTCGCCACAAGATAGCAACGCACCATTAACATCTTTGGTGTCTATAGGCGATAGTTGGCTTTTTCCATCAGGAGACTCATTTGCTTGTTTGCTATCTTATGATATCTGATATCTTATGATATAAAAAAGAATTAAAACTGTTAAAAATATCAAGTATCACGCCCGGTACCTTTGCGGGGTAGGTAGAGTAAACTGAACTTCTATAGACTTTCCGGTTCACTACGATTCACTCGTGATGGCGGTGATGATAAAAAAATGAAATAAATATTACTAAATAAAAAAAATACTTACGAAGGACTTTCGCAAACTCGTCCAAATTCTCATCCTTTTCATGTTTGTATACCTTTCCCAAGTAGCTCATGGTGAATAAATGGAATTTATTTCAGAGGTAATAAAGTAAAAGAGAGCTGTTTTGATTTAAAACGATGTCTATTTGTTTTATATAGCAAAAGGAGTGGTATTGATAATATTTATCTTTAATGATACGTTTCGTGCAAATGATAATATTGTGATTAATATATTTTTTGCGTGAAAGTAACCTGTAAAAGTACTTTATTAGTCATCGATATTACTCAATAGTGATGATTTTCTTTAAACTTTATAAGAGTTGATAAAAAGTTTCTTTGAATTTTATATTCATGCAATTAGCTAGCTTAATTATTTTAAGTAAGTACTAGCTGTTGCCCACGACTTCGTCCGCGCGGACTTCGTTTACTCCGCACAGCCTTTCCCTCGTAGGTGATAACGTGATAATATGTAGCCTATATGTTGACCCGACCTATTAGTAATATTTATACAAAATTTGAAGTATATCCATGCAGTACATACATACAGACAAACAAACAAAAAGACAAAAATTCTAAAAACTATATTTTTGGCTTCGATATCGATTGTAGATCACGCCCCAAGTATTCTTTTAAAAAAATATTTAATGTACAGTTTTGACTTCCCAACGATTTTATTATATGTATAGATAAGTAGATAAGATTCGCGCACGTATCCCTAAAGTGATACAGGCAGAGGCACAACTAATAAACACACGATTAGCTTACCATAGCCGTAGATACTTAGTCCCATAATATGATAGGCGGCAAGCTTATCGCCAACCGGGTACTTATCCAATCCCAGGTCACGTTATTTTTATCAGAAAACTGAAAAAACACATTTTGAATTGTCTGACCCGGAAATCGAATTTGAGGCCTCAAGCGATCAACACCTACATCAGACCACTAGAGGTGATAATGTTAATTATTCAAAACTTAATTGACCTAATTATTTCAAAAGATATTGATTCTGACGCAGGTGATTACTTTCATCATATGATTCATTCGCTTGGATATTACTAACTTTAGAATATTCCTGTTTTTCCTCAACATTGAACTGGTATAGGAAACTTTTAATGAATTTTGTTTAAATTTAATAACTGAACCTCTCAATAAGTATTTGTCTTATTTTCTTAAATAACCATTGATATAAAAAACCCAAGATGCACAGTTCCGAACAAAACTGACACTCAAGTGTCCCTAATTTCATTTAAATAGTTATAGATATGACAAAAACATATGTCTTTGCATATCCAACCTTAAGCGCAAGATTTATAATTGTTTTTACAAATCAATGTACGAAAAGAAATAAAATTGACTGTGTCACTACCGGCGTGATCCTATTTGAAATGAGCGCATAATTTAAAATTGTGCGCTCATTTTTGGAGGACGTTTTTGAGACACTAATTGTGTATTATAGGTTATTTATATCAATGCTCACATGTATAGTATTTTTATTACGGCTAAAGTATGTTGTCAAACTTAAATAATATTTTATTGCTTTACCTATGGTCAAATTTTAACCACAGGTCGATCGCTAATATATAAATAATAGGCAATCGTTCGCCTTACATACCTAGATTACCTGGCAGAATACAGATGGTCTATTCTTCAAAGTCATTTATCGTTCCAATTTATAAGCCAGTTAAAAACATAATATAGGCAAATAAAGACCAACTTCAAAGTTCATAATATTTTTCGAGTATTAAGACATATGATTATTTGTGAGCAGCATATATGTGCACATGAATGCTTCAGTTTTAGACAGTGGGTATCATGTGGATGTCATTTATACTGATTATTTTAAGGCATTTGAGAAGGTTTGACACTCGATACTTATCAATACCGAAAATCCGCTGGTAGGTATACATGGTAAATTATTACGTTGGCTTAAATACTGCCTGAGTAATCGGAGCTAGCTGTCACCATAAAAGGGTTTTGTTTTATTTCTGAAAATCCATTTGTAAACGCACTTGTATTGTTTCAAAATGGTTTCGCTTTTTACGGTATCTTCAGGGCTACGATACTTTTATAAACATAACATTAGAGTATCTAAACTAATATTTTATAATAAATGTGCTGAATAAACATATTATGTTATTAGATGGTAGATAGTTTCTTGACTAACTAAAACAAAAGCCTTTTTTAAAAAATTAAAAAGTATTTGCTCATATTAATATAAAAGAACGGTGAAGCTAAGATTTTTGTGCTGGACGCATGAAAAAAGACTAGAAAAGAGTTAACACATTAATCCAGTGAGCTCCTTAGATGTAGGTATTGGTATCTACTTGTATATCTGTTACTTTTCACGTGGGTAGGTGCACCTACCTTATCCTTTCGCGATAACGATGCCGCCACTATCGTGTTCTAGGTAAGAGGGAAGAACAATGACTAACGGCAATAGCCTTAAATCCTTGACACGCGAATATGAACGCTTAATTAAACATTTATTGCTTGTACTTAATGACTTATTATTTATATTAAGTAGTATAATTTATTAGCAGTAAAACTGCAAGTAACTGATTTCGCATTGCCCGTAATTTCGAATTCCTGCACTAGATCTGCACTAAATTAAAATGGAACAACACTCGGACCACGAATAAATTAATTAAATAATCTGTTCTTCAATCCAAAACTATTGCAGTCAAGTAATTTATTTATTTAATTATATAACAAAAATATTTATTTATTTATATAACTTCAATAAAACCACAATTTTTGTTATTTTGTATTAAACACCTAAATCAAGCTAAAATATTTAACAATTTCAAACAATTAACAATAACTTTATTTAATATTTATAAGTATTATAAATAATAAAAAAAGACGTGTGGCACTCGGAGACTGCTGCGGTAAAGCTATTGCATAGCATTTTTTATCAACTTATGCAATTACAATCATATATTTATTTTATTTATGCAGTATTTTTTTTCTTTGTTTATTCGTATTTAAAACACTTTGTACACAAATTATACGAGTACAGATATTCACTGTTGTACGTAGATGATAAATACCTATACACCTATATATTTCCTCACAAACAGCTGATTACGGTAGTTTTCCAATACAACCAATGCCACCTAAAGGCGGGTTGCTGAACCAAAGAGACAATCGTGATATTTCAAAAAGTTATTTAGAGTTCTGGTATTTATTGATAGATGGAAAAACTAAAAAGTATCACCGCTGTGCCGGTCGGAGTGGGGGGTGTTCTCTCTGGTCTGGATTCGGTCTCCACGGTCAAGGCCTGCAATAGAAGCTATGCAATAGCTTAATATCATTTACTCACTTAATTTAGCTTAGCAATAGATTAAGCCAGAGGCTCGGTTCATAATAAATGAGTAGTTCGGTTTCCGAGCAGCTCACTCTTGCACTCATCAAGTGCACCGACTCACAGAGTATATCTTAAACAGCCCCGGGGTTACAAATTTCTACAGGCGCTCTATTTTTCGACGTCGCGAAGGCGTTCCATAAAGTCTGGCATAATAGCTTAACATATAAGCTGTACCAAATGGGAGCGCCCAACAGACTCGTACTCATCACACGAGAGTTCTAAACCAACCGCCGATTCTAATTCCGTGTGGAGGGTTCCCTCTCCACCCAAAGACCGATCACAGCATGTGTCCCGCAGGGCTCTCTACTATCACCACTATTATTCTCTGTCTACAAGTGCGACATACTACGCGAGCCGCACGTCGAGCTCGCGTTGTTCGCCGATGACATCGCCCTCTATACGTCCAATTTTTCCGAAATGACAATCACCAAGCGCTTGCAGGCTGCGGCCAACGCCCTTGGCGATTCGTTCAGGAAATGGCGTATCGAAATAAACCTCAGTAAAAAAGCAGCCGTGTACTTTCTCCGCGGTCAACAACCGCGACAGCAAAGGCGCGGTTTGCGGAAGCTTTTTCTTCTTTTTTTATATCATAAGATAGCAAACAAGCAGATGGGTCTCCTGATGGAAAGAGTCAACCATCGCCTATAGACTTGCTAGGTGCTTTGCTATCTTGTGGCGAGGTCTAATGTCACATGCATAAGTTTACCGGCTAATTTACCCTCCAAAGCGGAACACGACAGTGACAAGCACTGACGCTATTGCAGCAGGAATAGGTAAGGCGGTGGTACCAGACCCGGGCGAGACAATGCAGAACACTACCACCTAGTAGCCACGATGGTAGTGACTCGTATAGTCAATCAGTCGCCTTTTACGACCTGCCTGGCAGAACGGCAGTTGACCTATTTTTCAAAGGAGCCCAGGACGGGGAGAAAGCTAAGCAACACATTACCTTATTCGGAAACGTCATCCTGTGGAAAAGATAAGTCAAGTACCTCGAGTTATCGTTGGACAGTAAATTGTCATTTAAACCGCACATACAAAGAGTGAAAGCTAAGGCTAAATTCGTTGTAGGTCGGTTAAACAACCTTATCAAAAACGCAGTAAAATGTCACTTAAGCACTTTACAAGATGTGTGTACGACTCATCATATCATACGCTTGTGTAGCGTTTACCCATCTCCCTCGTACGGACTTGTATCCGTTGTAAGCGGTTCAAAATCAATTCTTGCGTATTGTCACGGGAGCACCGTGGTATATGCGCAACGTAGACTTTCATAAAGATCTTGAATTGCTGAGCTTAGCAAGTAATTTCAAAGAAATCTCTAAAATGTACTTTGATCGTACCATTTCGCACACAACCTCACTGGTGGTAGTCGCGCAGACTACATCTCAGATCCTAATCCCGATCCCAAATTACGTAGGCCCCGCCACGTACTCAACGATCCCGATGACCCGATAACTCTGGCAAACGGTACACATGAAAACACTACATACCTACATACGCGACACCGTCGCTGCCAGCGGTGACGAGGACCACTATTTCGCCCATTGGCAAACCGAGCCCAAGGGCAAGGTTCAGCCGACGGACAAAACAATGCTACTAGCCCTCTTATCGCAAATCACGACCCCACCTTAAGCCGAGATTCGGTCTCGCAGGAAACACCCTTAGGGTGGGGAGCGTACAACCCCACATTCACATTTCACATTCACATTCATCCAATTCTGGCTGAGTACTCTGCTCGCTCCCGCGACCAGTGAAGCTGTGACGGCCCTTAAGGTCAGCACTAAGCAGTAACTCAGACATTCCGAAAAAAAATAAAGGATCTCGTTTATTTATTAAAGAGCACTTTTTCATGCCAAAATAGTATGTATATTCAGCAATATAAGGTTTAATTTCAAATAAAGAAAAATGCATACGTGGTAGTTTATTGTCACGAGAGTAATAATGTTGACCAATTGCCATACGTCAAAGTAGATTCACACAAGTAAGAGTATCAAATGGTTAAAGGTTCTATTGAGATTGAGAAAAATTGTAAAAGACGTGACGTTTTTGATTTCGTCGAACTGAAAACAATAGACAAGTTTTAATAGAGAAACATGACGTTCGATTAAAAAGGATCAAATACCTTAAAGAGATAAAAGAATACCGAGATGCTGAAAAAAAATGTCAGCATCACAGATCACATCACAGCATTGACATAAGATTCGCCCATAAATTTGATCATGGACAAATCTTATGTCAACATATTTATTGCACACAAAGGGAAGGGCTTGGAAGGATATCGCAAAGAAAGGTTTGAAGCAAACGATACCCAAAGAACAACGAACGTACAATCATTGTGCATGCTGGTGACGGAAAGAGTTTGTCCCCGATGCACTTATGCTGCAAAAATGTTTAGATTTTGTTGGCGATTATCGTAAGGAAATCAATGTGGACAGTTATCAAAATTGCCTCATCCAGTCAAGAGGGAGAGGGGGGAATACTACGCACGAAAGCTGTTGTCTTGTCGCAAAGCTAGTTGTTTAAGCGCGCTATACATGGTTAAGATAATATAAAATATATTATTATCTTAAAGCGTATTTCAAAAAATTGCTCACCATAGAAATCCTAGAACCATCAACACACGACAAAGTCTATATATATTTTATGTTTAGTATCTTAAGATACCGAACGATGCGACCAGTATGGACATATATTTCATAACTCTTCATAAATCTTAATACAAATATACGTATGTTGTATTTGTTTTGGAATATACGCGATCGCAGTGCCACAGATAATAGTTTTAGCCCCCGTGTTGGTTCCGGGCTCCTCTGAAGAATAGAGCAACTGCCGTTCTGCTGGCAAGTCGTAAAAGGCGACCGATTGGCTATGCGAGTCACTACCATCGTGGCTACTAGGTGGTAGAGTTCTACATTATCTCGCCCGGGTCTGGTACCACCGCCTTACCTATTCCTGTCGCAATAGCGTCAGTTCTTGTCGCGGTCGTATTCCGATTTGGAGTCGATTAAACCTCGCCACAAGATAGCAACCCACTATTAACATCTTTGGTGTCTATAGGCGATGGTTGACTCTTTCCATCAGGAGACCCATCTGCTTGTTTGCTATCTTATGGTATATAAAAAAAACTCCTACAAAGAATACGTATGGCAACGAAGCAGACTAATGATAAAATAAACAGTTTTCTTAATATTATCGTATCTAACGTGTGTGATACCCTTATATGCTATAATATGTAGCCTAAGATAAAATATTATAGTATATTTACGGTGTGTGATGAGCTTATTGATGCAATGTATTTCTTATTGACCCGCAAGCTAGTAACTAAACGCAATACTTACTAGTAAGAATATTATTGATAAGCAAACTTGAAACTTCAAAAAACTTTTAATATTAACTCAGTAACAAATATATTTATTTATTTATTTATTTATTTAACACTTTATTGTACACAGAAAATAACATTAATAAGAGAATACAAACGTAACTATAGTACAATGGGCGAGCTTATCTCTACTTAAAGAGATTTCTTCCAGCCAACCCGTAAAAGGAGAATAAAATAATGAAAGAAAAGAAATGAGTAGACCTAGTGTACAAAAAAATATACAAATTACGTAACTGAACCTAACATATATTTACGATTTAAAAAAAGTAGAAAAATATATATACAATACAAGAGAAATTTAGACTTCAGCTAGAAAGTGTTCCTTAACTCGTTTTTTAAAGGATACTAAAGTCTGGCAAAGACGAATCTCACTTGGCAGAGAATTCCATAATTTTACAGCAAGTACTGTGAATGAGTGCGAATAAGCAGCAGAGTTGCAAGGAGGAAAGCGTAACAAGGTTCTAACATTAGAGCGACATGGGGACTCAGGGGAGTGGAAGAAACTAAAGGAATCACGAAGATACTTTGAAGATTGTGCATTGAAAATAATTTTATATAGTAAACAAAGTATATGCATTTTTCTCCGCTGTCTTATTGGAAGACAGGCAAGCTCAGCCCGAGAACTGGAAGCATGATCAAATTTTTTCATACCATAAATGAAACGGATACAGGGGTCCTGCAATCTCTCAAACTTGTTTACCAAGTCTTCAGTTGCGTCAAGTTAACAAGAATCGGCATAGTCTATTATAGGAAGAATGAGGGTATGCATTAATAAAATTTTTGTATTAATAGGTAAAAAAATTTGAAGGGGTTTAAGGGAATGAAATGCATGATGTACTTTACGGCTCAAGTTCCAGGACAGTTCCAGGAAAAGTCGGAATTGAAAATTATTCCCAGATTAGAGGCAGAGGAAGAGAAAGATATATGTGTATTATTATAACTTAATGTTGGTATGTCACTGCAGTTAATCAACTTCTTCATAGGTTGGCTTCCAAGAATCAGAGCTTGAGATTTATTTGGGTTAACTACCAGACCAAAAGATTTAGCCCAGTTATATATTTCATTCAAATCCTCGTTCATTTCCCTGACAGCTTCTGCTATATTTCCGATACTAAAGTGACGATAGAACTGGAGAACGTCAGCATAAAGATGAAAATTTGATTTAATTATAGAAGTAATAGTGTTAATAAATGATGAAAATAAAAGTGGAGAAAGGATTCCACCTTGCGGCACACCGGCATATAAATCGATCCAGTCAGATTTAAGTTCACCAGATATTACACTTTGCGATCGACCTTGAAGATAAGATCTAAACCAGTCGAGAGCTGATGTAGAAATATTAAGGGAAGCAAGTACACTTAGTAACACATCAAGGTCTACTGAATTAAAGGCACTGTTAAAAATCCAGGAGAACAAGAATAGTAAGCTTTTTGTCATCAATGGCCTGACGGATGTCGTCAGTTACTCGGATTAGAGCAGTGACGGTGCTATGGCTGAAAGTCTGACTGGTGAGGGTGAAGAAGAGAATTTCTTCTGAGAAAATCATTCAGCTGAGAGTGAGCTATGTGTTCTAATACCTTGGAGAGATATGGTAGAATTGAAATAGGACGAAAATGCGTAGGAGAAGAGGCATTAGGAATTTTTGAAAGTGGGATAATATAAGCCATTTTCCAGGCTGTCGGAAAGGAACTCGATGTAAAGGAAAAATTATAAATATGTCTAAGAATCGGAAGAAATTCTGGAAGAATTCGAAGGACCATACGCGAGCACACACCGTCACTACCAGTAGCTGCAGACGAAATAGAAAGCACATGCTTTTTGACATCTAATTCGTTGATTGGTTTAAAATTAAATTCTGGGCATAGCGGAAGCGCCCTGGAGGCTAAGCTTGCGATAGTAGATGTCTTAGAAATGTTGTCCAGAATTACCGGCGGCGTAGAAAAGTGAGCATTGAGGTCATTTAAATCGACATTACATTCACTAGAAACAGTTGCACAGCCAACGCCGAGGGACCTTAAAAGGTTCCAAACCTTGCCTCAGTCAGAACCAGATGCCACAATATTATCGTGAATATAACGGCGCTTAGCACGACGACACAACTACATCGGTTGCGCAACAATTTATAAGAGGCTAGATTTTCAGCTGTAGGGAACTTTCTATAGTGCTGATTGGCCTTGTCTCTCTTTCTCATGAAATTTTTGATTTCAATATTATTCCAAGGAGCTGGGTCGTATTTTAGTCTGATTCTTCTTGTCGGCGCATGTTTATTAAAAAGTTTTAGAATGATATTGTTGAATTTGTCAATTTTTCCATCGACATCTAGGCACTCGGTCACGGAGGACCAGTCGATTGAGTTGACATCACTTTTCAACAATTCCAAATCAATATTCTTGTAAGAGCGACGCAACACATATATCTTTCTCTTCTTTACGGTCTTGATTTTATATGAAAGAAAAATCAGGTCATGGTAGGAGAAACAAGCAGGAAGTTGACCATATATTTACATAGTTTACTAAAAGATATTATTTTTTTCTAAAATTAAAAGAAAATAGATTATAAATAATAGTGACATAAGACAGTGTATACAAATACTATTTATATATTAATTATAAATAAATGTGTAATAAAAATAAGTTAGTCACAAGCATGTTTAAGGATAGTCTGCTCGAAGTCAGGCGTTAATAGTTTTTGTATTACTGACATTCGATGTTAAAAAAGTGTCGTGACCATAACTAGCACAGACTATAGATGATAACTATAGGTGATAACTAGGTACAAGCTTTTCACGCGCTTGCTTTGTAATTCGGGAAACTATCATACTTGTATATATGTACGAGTACAGTATAGGTTTAAAAACTTTATTATTTATTAGCATACACTAGCCCGTTTCTTATCAATTGCGTTATCTCGTGCCTTAATTTTATACAATTTTTTATCAAAAGCAGTCAAACCTTTATGAAAAATTACGGGACATGCAGACAAACAAGCAGACAAAAATTAGCCAGTATTTTGCGCAATCACGTGTTTTCACTGTTTACCAATTTTCATCAAAGGTGAATCCATTCTGGAGTTATAACGGCATACATACACAGAAAGGTAGACAGCTAAAAAATTAAAAGATAATAAAATTATGTCAGTGAGTTATAAAATGAATATTTAATTTTATGCAAACGAGTATTTTATTTACGAAATTTACCGAAAAATGTAATATACATACAGATGCTACATTTACATAATATTAAGATATACATGCATTCCAATAAAATGATATTATACGGATACTAAGCGAAAATAAAAACTAGTTCCATTAGTTATACAGGTCTAATAATTTCATGGCCTATGCAGACGAGGGACTTTTGTCCGCAGAGGACAAAAATCCTTGAATCGTGAAATATTCGTCGAAAACCTGCGACGAACTCAACGCACACAGTGTGCGATCATTTGCTGTCCAGAAATTTAGTGAAACCACGTTATGGAGAAGGATGAGATTAAGTTTACGAAATAGCATTGCATTGCATTGGCCCAGAAGAAAGACTGACTATCAGTAAATTTAAAGTAAATCACTCTCAAGCACTCAACGCTGACTTAAGTTTGCTGTGTGCGTTACTACTCCTTGTCACGTTAGTTCTATTTTTTCGGGGATTCCCCCATACTTTTGTCCAGTCTAGTCTCTCGGTGTCCTCTCGGGGTACTTTTTAGTCCTCTGCGTACGTTATTTTATATAGTTTATTAGGGATCTATGTTGGTGGACAAAAAGTTCTCCGTTGATAGTCCCTCGTTTACATAGGCCGTAACAATTAGGGCAAGTGCTCAAAAAAAGTACAGCAGAAATATTAACTTTCTGACTATTAATATTCAGTGCAAAATTAAAAATAACACTTACTAAGTTAATACTTTTCCAAAGTAAATTTCAATTGATTTATTTTCAAAGATTCCATTTTACAGTGAAAATAACTCTTCTCCATATACATCTCTAATTCTTATCTATATACATCCTTTATATCGCTCTAAAGAAAAAATACCAGTATTTAAAAAAGTATAAACCTGACTACCGAAAAAATAAATTTAGTATCACATTTTTCATCTTAATAAGTACAAAACCTTAAACGTAAATAAAAATAAAATTGCTATCGTCCCCAATATTTATATAATAAAAATGACATAATATATTAAGATACCAATCAGTTGAATATTTTTTCAAGTATTAAACTAGTTTTCATTAAATTTATGTTTATTGAAAATGAACGTTCCCTATTTATTCAAACTAGTTTTAATTTAATCTACGATGAAGTTGAGTAAACGATATCACATTTTCTTTCTCATATAAAAGTGACATTTAAATGAAACACAATATTGTCATAATTAATTTAAAAGAAGATAATTGAAATAGTTACATGAAGAATGAAAATGAAAGCAATTTATTGATAATATATTTTAAATGTTGTAAAGAAGTAAAACTTACTACCTTATAAACCGTGGTTCCAGGAACAAACTTCTTTTTGATTAATAACAAGCTCAAGTTTTGTAAAAGTTTCGTATTAAAGAAATCTTTTCTATCTTCGAGAAATATCGAATCTGGTGACTAACAAAGATAGATAAAAACTTTAGGGTGTTGGACTAAGAAAAGTTTCCACTTTACAGGTAGGACAAAAACCCTTGAATTGTAATAATAATTAATAAGCGGTTGTGACAAAAATTAGGTTATTTTTAAATTGATTTAAAAATCTCATAATTCCGTAACTTCTGAGTGGAAGACTCGTCAGGAAAACCATCGAATGTATAGTAGAAAAGTTTTTTCGTGTTTTTCAAAATATAATGAAGCGATTAAAGTAAAGAAATAATTATCGTTATTAATAAATATTTTTTCTTCACCGAATCAAAATTTTCAAAGCCCCGTAACTTTATTAGTTACCCGATTCAAGATTTTTCGCAAATTGAAAAGACGGTTATCTCGTCAAAACGGAGCTGTTCACGAAAAATCAGCCTGTTATTTTAAACTTTTATTTATTAATCAAATAAAAGTTTGTTTGTGGGACCACGGTATATTATTAGTAAACCTGTTTATCGTATAGATTTATAGGATTATTAATTCAAATTTACATCTCAGTGGATATAATCTACACAGCAGAATCAGAAAGCAAGTGATTTATGAAGTTTGGTTCAACGGAACACTAGAGTCTTTAATGTACATTGTTAGTCATAAGATCTGATTGAGCAAACAATAAGAAAAATACGTGTTTGGTTCCAATAATAAGAATAACATTTATCTACATCTTTAGCGTTATTTTTGGTAGATTCCCTTTTTGTGTAAATCAGTGTCAGAAATTTTCACTGAATTTTAGCTATACTGTTGGAGTGAATGGGAATGGAAGAAAAAACTTAATTCGCACAATGGAGTATGGGGCGTAATTAGTCCACACTACGGCAATAGGAATCATCTAGTAATTTAATAATTCTTGTATTCGACGGCCACGTTATCTCTACATTTTGCTGTAATTCGTTATATCCTTCACATTCTCCTGCCCGCCCCGTCGTTCCGTTCTATTGGTCAACAAATTTACAGGTCCGTATTACATCATCGATGTCAGGTTCAATAATATTGTGATCGTGTTATGATATCCTTGTCGTTTTCATGTAGTATTACTACTGTTAGTTAAATTAATTTATGAGTTCATAAACTCGTATACACTTTCCATCCCAACCCTCACATGTAGTTATCTGAAAAATGAATAGTAGATAATTTTAATTTATTATACTTTTTCACTTTTTGAAGTTCGAAATTGACTGTAATTAGCGATATTGCTGTCATCAGTAAAATGTGTTTACTGTAAAAATAATAAATATAAGAAGTTATTTTCTCTTTTAAAATATGCTCCAGACGTATCAAGCTGTGAAGCACAATGTACATTCTATAAGCTGTCTGCAAGAGCTACAATGATAATATTATATCGGTCTCTCATCGCAGTTTTTCCCACTTTTGTGTTGATTGTAACTACCTTACGAAGAAGGTAGTTTAAAATTTCCTTAATAGATTTTGTTTGAACACAAAAATTATTGTTAAATCGGACTGTTTTACTAGGTGGCAGAGTTCTGTATTGTCTTGCTCGAATCTGGTATTACAGTCTTATTTATTCCTGCCTTAATGACGTTAGCGCGTAACACGACATTTTTACTGTCGTGTTCTGATTTGGAAGTTAAGGTATCAGGTAAACTTATGCATAAATACTATTAACATCTTTGTGGTCTATAGGCGATGGTTGTCTCTTCCTCTCAGAAGAGTCTGTTGCTTGTTTGCTACCTTATGATATAAAAGAAAACAAAGAGATCAGCATGTTCATACTAAAAAACCCTGTCTTCTACATAGAGATTTTTAAGCTCAAAGAATTAAAAAATATACCTAATAGAATTTAAGTTCAAAGAGTTCAAAAATGTAAGTTTGTTAAAAATAAATTAGTAGGAGGGATTAGTATAAGATTAAGTTAAGATTTGTGGGGTACCCGGCCGCCACCTTGGAAGAAAGGGTGCAAAAAGTTTTCGCGCTGTATCTCGTAAAGTAGCAACCCTACAGAAAATTATAAAAACTATAATTGGTAGCAAATTAAATTGTCTACAACGTAATTCCTATTACAATTTACCGTAAAATGAAAAGTCAAAAAGTTAATATACAAAAACAATTGAATATTTTTGACCAATTTTTCTTTACAGCGATATAACTTTTACTGGTCATTTTACAATAAAATTATATCAGAACAATCTTATATAAAGCAATCTAATAACCAGCGAATAATTTCCACTGCAAATTTGTTTTTCATTCATTTATCTAGATTTTACAGCGCTCCGAAGTTGACCGGGTTCTTGGTAAGGTACTCATACAATAAAAACGAACATATATATATATATATATATATATATATATATATATATATATATATATATATATATATATATATATATATATATATATATATATATATATATATATATATCCGACCGGCTGGTATCTACCAGCTGTGATGATCCCACGGCCAGGGGGCAATGACCCGAAACCGTTTCCTCGCATCCGGAAGGAGCGCGAGAAGACCAACGTAGTACTCAGAAACTATTTGATGGATCATTATGAAAATTAATATGTAAGTATATGTATTTTTTTACGGAGAAGGTTTTTATGCTACGTACGTCGACGTCGTGTGACGTAAGGTGCCCCCATAGACCTACAATAATATTGCGTATTATTATTGACCGTTTAGGGTTAATATTGAAGATTGCACAATGATTGAACCAAATTTTGAGCGGGTTTAATTTTTACTGCGCAATATTTTTTCTTGCACTGTGTAGGCTTAAAAAAGTATCTTCATGCCCATATCCCCGAAGGGGTAGGCAGAGGTACAACAAGTGCACCCACGATTAGCCGAAGATACTTGGTCCCACAAATGTGATAGGTGGCAAGCCTATCGCCAACCGGGCACTTTCCAATCCCGGGCAAATTTGTGTTTTACAGAAAACTGAAAAAACACTTTTTTTTAATGTACCCGACCCGGGAATCGAACCCGGGACCTCATGTGGTCAACGCCAACGCTGGACCACTAGACCACAGAGGCTTAATATTGTACAATATTTTTCACTTCAGAGTTTGGAGTGGTCGCATTCGGTCAGTCACAGTGTTTTATGTATGGTCGTGTCGTAAATTTAAGCAAAATGGCGAGCAAGAATGCTATAAATGTTATATACTACTTGCTAATGTTACAAATAGTTTATTCTTCTAAAAGAATACGAGGAAAAATAACATACCACAGTCAGAATGGTATCCGTGAATTCTCGAACGTGCTTGCTTGTTCTTCCATTCGATTCTACCTGTATTTGCACCAGCTTGCAGTCTTCTTCTATAGTGAAAATAGATTTTACCTGAAAAAATTATTAACTTAAAACTGTTTCTATGAGAATACGTGTTTTTCCCCGTGTTGGTTCCAGGCTCCTTTGAAGAATAGACCAACTGCCGTTCTGCCAGACAGGTAAAGGCAACCGCTGCAAGAGCGTCAGTGCTTGTCGCTGTCGTGTTCAGGTTTGGAAGGTAAGGTAGCCGTTAAACTCATGCATGTGGCACTAGACCTCGCCACAAGATAGCAACGCACCATTAACATAATTGGTGTCTATAGGCGATGGTTGACTCTTTCCATCAGGAGACTCATCTGCTTGTTTGCTATCTTATGGCGTAAAAAAAGAATAACAAACGGAACAAAACAGCTTTTTCTTGCCATCACGATCTACCTCAAGTGAAATTCAATTGATTCGTTCTAATGTGTGATTTTTAGTGATCACGTCAAAATAAGAGGATGTTTAGTAAAAGAGGCTTTGCTAACTTTGACGATTATCGCTCATTAGTTACTAGCTGTGCGCGCGACTTCGTCCGCGTAGTAAAATTTCTATAGACAGTCCCTGGGTTTTATTCGTATAGTTCCCGGTCTTGTGGGATTTCCAGGATAAAAATTATCCTATGTCCTTTCGTGGGTCTTACACTATCTTTGTACCAAATTTCATCTAAATCGGTATAGGCGTGAAGAAGAGAAAGACAGACAATTAAATAGAGGTACTTTCGCATTTATAATATTAGTATGGATTCACTATCACTAAGCTCCGGGTTCTTCTGAGATTTTACTAAAAAGAAAAAGGAACCCTTATATACTTTCCTGGCTCTAGCCAAATTAATGATTAGTAACGAGGTAATGAAGGAAAATGAATAAGGAAAAAATGATTCCATAACGTCATTCAACGAAGAATTGATGTCATAACGTCAATTCTTTAATCATAGGATAAGAAACAAGCAAATAGTCCATCTAATGAAGTATAATAAAGTAAATCAAAGTTGTTTTTGTTGCGATGCTATCCAAAGTTGCAACGTTGCTAACTTAGTGAGACATTCGAGAATTTACATAGTTTATAGCGACTAACATAGTGAAACATTTAACCTTCTTAGTGTTTTAAGTTCAGAAAAGATTTAGGGTCTTTAAGATGCTTCACAGTAAGGTAGTTGATTTACTCCATAGACATTAACCTAACCCTGTGGTTTTAGTGCTCTGCATTGTCAGTTTTGAGTTATAAACACTGGTAAACTTGGGTATAATGTATTCTGCCTGCAAGAAAAGGAATGGATAATAAAGTCTTTGTTGGCTATCGGTACTGGTTAAATCTTCCTTAATTTCTATATGATTGTTTATTGATTTGAGAATTTATTCCACTACCGACCAACAAAAAAATTTCGCCCCACGCACGTTAGAAATCCGTATACGTCGTACATTTTATTCCCATTTCGTCCTAAAAAATGATTTTCTGCTTATTATTAAACGTAATTTCGTTACGATTCGCCCCAGATTTTATGCTTGTTTTGCCTCGTTCGTTTTTGTTAACAATTGTAAGGTCAGAAATAAAATATCATTGTTTATAGCAGGTAAATAATGCGAAACTTCCTGTTTTCCACAAAGGGTTGCCGGGCCGTAATCCCTTGTTTATAGACTAAATAGTTGCATTTTAAACCAGTTACGTCATTGCAATGTTCTGCAACAGTCATAGTAGATCTAAAGTTAATTAACAAAAACTGATTAAATTATTTTTAACGCAAGCCATCGTGTTTCTAACGAAAGAAAAGTGTTGATTGAAGGGAATTTTTTATATTTATATAGATTTCTCCGGTTCTATTAAATTAGTTTTTATCAGTGACAGAAATAATCTCCATTAATTATCTATTAAACAGTGCGCAGATTGAGGAGATTAGGTTGATTCAATACAGTCCATATTAAATGGCTCTATTTCTTTAGGCCTTTTTATGGAAAAAATATGTCCGTTTGTTTTTAAGTAAAATCTTGATATCTTTTTTATTTCTTTGACATTTTTAGATTGATGTAGTATTCTATGTATTTTTACATTTTTTTCTCGGATGATTTTTTACGCTTTAATTTTTCCATTTGATTTAACAGTTTTTTAACCTTTTTATTATGTAACCTCTTTTCATTGCTTTGTAAAGATAGATTAGATACCAAGACATATTTAGTTAGTTATTAGCAGTTGTAATTAATAAAACTAATCTGTGATTTTGATTGTGATTTAGAATTGTGCGTGCATGCAAAACATATTTTTTGATGTAGGTATGGTTTTATTAGAATAACTAAAATATTCCAATAATTTGTAGATAAAATATTTTAATTTAATAACTCCTTTAGAAATAATACAAGAAGCAGCTACTTGATTATTTTATCACACGAAGAAATTTTATGTTTCAAAAGTGACGACGTTTTTGCAAAATTTGTGTATATGCAAACGGTACTTTTAGGACCTTATATAATGTAGGGCGATACAGGAAATATTTCGTATGTGAGGCAAATAAGGAAATTTATGGAATTTGGGACAAAAAGTTAGGGAGAATACGGAACAAATTGATTTGAGATTGAGATTTTCGTATCTGAACTAAATTCGATTTTTGTATCTGTACTGGAATTTTATAGTAAAAAATTATAGTTCAAGAAATTGAAAAGATTCCAGCGACTCATTTTCCTCTTCATCCATTTTATCGTATCACGCTGTATACGTAACTATAAAATATTTGAATGCAGTACCTACTGTCTGATGCCGTTAGGGATACTTCGTTTGCGAAGTAAAACATAGGTTAAGCATATTTTGCATCCTCTTTTAGAGTTACGTACCCAAAGGGTAAAACGGGACCCTATTACTAAGACTTTGCTGTCTGTCCGTCCGTCCGCCTGTCTATCTATTCGTTTATCACCAGGCAGTATCTCATGAACCATGGTAATAATACTGTTGAATTTTTCACATAAAATGACGTATTTTAGTTGCCGCTATAACAAAATATACTAAAAACAGAATGAAGTAATTTTTTAAGAGGGGCTTCTATACAACAAACGTGACTTTTGCCGTTTTTTATAGATGATACGGAATCTTTCGTGGGTGAGTACAACTCACATTTGGTCGGTTTTTTGTACTATTCAGACAGAAAAAGTGTGTCATCAACCGTTTTCGGCAAAACGTCTAAACGTCAAAGCAGAGGTTTAGACTTTCAGTGAGTTGATTTTCAATGTTGGGCTGCTTTTCTTACTTTAGTGGCAACATCACAGAGTACCTGCATATTTAATAATATTTATTATTAGCGCTACGATAATCATACATAAAAACCTGCTGCAATTTATCCCTTTCAGATTGCTTAATATCCTATCCATTAAATAATATAATGATAATGAAGTAATCAGATAATGTTAATCTATAAACAGTTAAATAAGGTAATTTATCGCATTCTGATAATTAAATGTTTATCAAATACGGAATATGCAATATGATTAATATGCAACAAATAATATAAAAGTAGATAAATACCAAACATGTTAATGTCGTTGCCATCTGCAGAAATGTAATGACACATGCCGCAAAATGGAACATGGCATTGACACTGAATTAATGGCTACAGAACTAGATGAGGCTGGTGTATTGAACCTAATGTCAAGTCATCGTTTACTGTAGGATGAAAATAATTTTTTTATCCTACAGTCTTGTCTTGCCTCTTTTGACCAACAGAATACCATATATCACAATTACTACGATCATATCTAACAAGAGAAATTATGGCTGAAAAAAGACGTCGAAATTTGTTTTTGCTCAAAACCATATCACATAACATGTTCGGATATTTCTCATGTAAATTGCGGCAAAAAATTATGACGGCGAATAGTTTATGTACCTACACACCACAGAGCCGGTTTGATTTTATTATGTGAAAAAGTGCTTATCAACTGTGAAATGTCGTAAGAAAAATAGCATGTAGCAATTTTTGAAGTTTGCATAGAAGCAAACAATTGCTTATTAGGCAAATGAGTAAAACGTTCAGGAAAATAAAAAATGCGGATTTGTAAACGATTTTTTTATCACACAATAACGAACCAACATTCAGTTCGTCCCTCGTGATGGAAAGATACACACTTTATGGTATTCGGATATTCGAATCACAGGGATTAGAGTTTGATCAACTCGTATAATTCAATATACACTTATCATCAAGTACATATGTACATGATACGTGTCCTCAAAATGACATCGATAATCGGTCGTAGATTAACTATAATTACTGAAAAGATCAGAAAAGATTAATGGTATCTCGTAATGCATAAAGCGATAAGTTAATTTTGTTTAAATAATAAATTGATCGAAAAATTACAAAAGTAAATTTTTAATTTGAATAATACGTTTACCCACAGAAATATAAAAATTATTTTTGTGCCCGAGATTGATTTTAATTTTACATTAGAAGTCGTCTGAAGCAATTCATGTTAGACATCGGTCTCTCTTTTTGACGTTATTGGTTTTTTAGTCGCTGATAGCTATGCTCTTAATGGTGTGCAAAGTTAAATTGTAACATTTTGATTTCATTCTCGTTTGATCCTGCTATTGATTTAGAATTTCCACAGATTATTAATGCACTGTTTACGTTAATTTCTTAGAATTGAATTATTATAGAGAGTATTACTTTACTTTACTTTATAGAGAGTGAAATTATAGAGTATGATGCCACTTGTTCTTTTGCAGCTTTGTTGTTATCACTCAGGAATCATTCATTATTATTACTCACCAATAATTAAGTGGTCTAATTCGTTGTTTTCCTACTTTTTGTCTAATTTGTTGTTTTCCTAGTCTTGGTTATTTCTGACGTTATTTTCATCACCATGTCAAGAAAAAAATCACTTACGCTAGATATTTTAATGTATCAAAAGCGAGTGATTATCGTTTATCATCTAGAATGTAGTAACTTAAAATTTGTAAATAAAATTAGTTAAAAAGAATAATTTGTTTATACTTTAACAATTTCAAAAGCCTTATTTTAAAAAGCATGCATAATAACTAATCTCTCCGTCTTGGTCCGGGCTCGCTTTAAAGAATATACCATCTGCTGCTGTCTCTGCCAGGCAGTTCGGAAAGGGTAAACTATCGGCTAAACGTGTTACTACCATCTTACTATATTTATCGTTTATTTTTTTTATTTTAAGTCATAAACGTACAACCATATTCATTATATAATGCAAATACGTTATAGTCAATTTTGTAATATTTTAAAGGGTCGGTAGTAAACAAGTTATGTCATTTGTTAACAAATTTTGTGAACCGATTTAGAACATTTTTGTTTGTTTCGGAGGCCATACTTCTCATTCGGTCCCATCAAAATTTGATGAAGATAGAATCTCGTGTCCAAAGATACAGGGGATTGAAAGTCGTTTTTTGCAGTTTTACTGCGTTAAAATGATTTAACAGACTAAAATATTGAATGTTGGTAATGGCGTGACTAATTGTGGTTAGCCCAGTTAACATTTAAAAGTAAACAACAGAATTATGAGATAAAACATAAATTTACATCTCATTAACATTAACTTTTAATGGACTTTTTAATGAGATTTAAATTTGTGAATAGTTTGAGTAATAATGTCTAATCTGTTTAGCAATTTTTCGTTACATTAAGAGTCATGGGAAGTTCTTAATTACTTATTTGGATTATTGCGTATCAAATACTGAATTTTATGTTGAATTAGATGTCCAGAGATTATTATCGAATGACATATAGAAACTTCTGATTGTATTCTGATATACATTTACTTAATTTTAGCGCAAAGTAATGCCGAAATCTACAAAATAATACTAAGAAATTTATTCAATCTTAAAGGCCAACAATGAGCGTATTTGGCTGAACTAAGTCCTTAATAATATCTGAATTAGATACTCAGGTCTCAGACTAAATAATATTTTGTTTCAAGCATCCTGAGCACAACATGCTTTTGTCAGGATACGCATTTCCTTTCACTGTTCGAAGATCATCAGATATTTTCGTATTTTGCTCAGCAAATGATACACATGAGGCAAGAATATCTTATCTTGTCTTATGATAAGAGTATATCGATTGTCGGAGTATTTAAAAATTTATAATTTAGAGTTACATTTAATTAGATAATTTACTAGTAAGTTAATTTCGGTTTCAGTAACTTATTTACTTTCATTTATAATTATTTATTTAACTATTAAGCTAGTAAATACCCAGTTAGCTATAGAGAATGCCATAATAGTCCATTTCTGTACATGTTTGCGCATATTTTTTTAAACAAATAAATAAAATAAATATATAAGTATGGTGTTAGTATATGTCTATCTGCTGTGTAGGCAGATAGTTTAGTATTATATTCGAAAATATCGTCAGTTAAATCTTTCTCTTTAATTAAAAACCTAGAGAAGTTATAGTTTTCATAGTACAAGTCAGCCTTTTGCATCGTGATGGAAAGGAACTACTATGGACTAATTTATTGTTGCCTTAAATTCGTAATTTTTTGTTTAAAGGTCACGCATATTATGTAGTTTTATGCCGGGTTTGGTTTCTAGAACGACTAATAAACATTAGTTTAGACCACCGCAAGTTACGTAATAGTCCCCGCGATATTAACTTCCTCAATGAAATCTCAAGATTGCGAAGTTAATCCTATTAGTGAATTAAAGTAATATATATTAGTCTTATAATCTTATTAGCGAAGTCAATAAATCGTAATTCTTCACTCAAAAGAAAGAAACAAACTCATTAGGTAGTTTAGAATTCTCTTTAGTCATACTGAATTACTTCACCGTTGAAAGTTTTGTAATCGATACACACATGAAACAAATCGAAATTCCTAATAGAGAACAAAATGACTCACAGGCGGGGCCCCTTAGAAAAAGAACACAGGCGGCTTTGAGTTCGAACATTTTTTACGTGTCTTTTGGAGTGTAGAATACTATAATACTAGCAAAAAGTAGAGCTTTGTAGGGGCTCGCAAAGTTATACTATCTAGTAATATTGTTAGAAAAGTATTTTTATGAGAATTACATCTTTTAATGTATAGACTTTATTTATAATAATAAAGTCTATAATCTTTTAATGTATAGAAAAATAAATAATAAAGTATTTCATCTCTCGCATTGTATATCTGTTTTGTTAATCTTTCACCTACCATTCTTTGTACATGTCCGAACCAACGGAGCATGCCCTTTATCATCTTTACACCAACACTTTCTTTCAAGCATAACTTCTCTCTCACGTCAACATTACGAACCTGGTCCTGCGTTGATTATACTTTCATGCCCTTCTAACATACCCAACTCTCACTTTCATACAATAGGGATGGGATAGGCATAGGCAGGCATAGGAATGATTATGCAGGGCAAGAGGGGCACCCTGACTTAAAACTAACGCTCTATTCACTCTGTTCCCCGCCAGCCAGCCGCCCCCCCTCTCTCTCCCTCTCTCCCTCCCCCTCCCCTTCCCCCTCCCCCTCTAACCCTCTCCCTATCCCTCACCCCCTCTCCCTCTCTCCCTATCCCTCCCCTCTCCCCCTCTCTCCCTCTCCCCCTCCCTCTCCCTCACTCCCTCTCTCTCCCCCTCCCTCTCTCCCTCTCTCCCCTCCCTCTCTCCCTTTCGCCCTCTCTCCCTCTCTCCCCCTCCCTCTCTCCCTCTCTCCTTCTCTCCCCCTCCCCCCCCGCCCCCTCCCCCTCCCTCTCCTTCTCTCTATTTTTATGGTAGATAACATATCTAGACATGAATTTAAACTACTACGTCGAAGCACAAACCTAAAAGTCCGATTAATTTTTGAGTAAAATGTACCACAAAAGTGCATAGAAAGTGGCCTAGTGTAGGGCTCGCTTCGCTCGCCCTAATTATCGATCAATTGGATAATCTTCCACGTTTTTTAAATTAATTAAATTAAATTAATTTTTTATATAATTATTCCTTGCGATTTACGCAAGTAATAATTATATAAAAAAAATTGAGACTAGTTTGCTTGACTTCTGATATCGTATATAAGTGTCACTATTGTACAAAACATTAATTTCGTGTATTTTAAAACATCAATGTCTATATCTATCTATACATGTAATAAAAGAGTAGAAAAGTGATTTCTGTTCATTAAAGTTTTTTGAAAAATATTAACGGGGTCAATCAATAAAAAACTAATAATTAGAATGTTTGGCTGTCTGCCTGTTATTTTTTGTGCGTCAATCATGCAAAAACTATTAGACAGAAAATAATGAAATTTAGCATGGTGATAGCTAAGAGCTTGATGCGGCATATAGGATACTTTTTATCCCAAAATTCGGCACCGTTCCCGTGGGATAGGGGATGAAAGTCAAAACACATATTTAGCTTTAATTCATTAACCTGTAATCGGAAACACTTTGTTATTTTTTGTTCAATGTGTAATTTCAAGGTCATCAGTTTTGTAATTCAGAACTTACAGACATCATAAGTTTCAAAGACGTCCGGGTGATAAATCCAATTAAATGTGACACCAGGAGTGTGTAGAAACCTTTGAACGTATGGCTCATTATAAGTTGGCCTATACATTTCATGGTGTTTGTTTAATGACTATAACCTGGGAGAATCAGTTTTGGAATATACTTACCCGTTTTTAGTAAAACATGTTATAACAAATCTTATTCTTATTCTCAATTTTCCTACGAGTATCTTAAAAATACGTAAAAAATCTCTACGACGTAAGCCTAAAATCACAGATTACTAAATAGTTACTTTGTAACTAAAATCTTGACCTCTTATAAGGTCGAGAATCATACCAATGGCTGAGAACATTTCATTTATAAGAAAATAAAACAGGTAATTTTCCAGTTTATGCTAATTACTCAGAAAATATGTGTCTAATCGACATTAGGCAACAGGAAATATTTTTATTGTAAATGGTCTTCAATGAACAAGATAAGTTTTATTAATAACAAACTACAAAGCCAAGTGTTATTTTTAACTTCCCGCTGCGTAGATAATGCAGTTACTGATTTTCACCCAGTTTTCGAAAATCGAGTTTTCACCATATCTCCACGTTTTGAGGTCCTAGGAACCTTTTCCAACTATTTTCACGATAACGTCAGTATGTCTATTTGTATGTGTGTGTGTGTGTGTGTGTGTGTGTGTGTGTGTGTGTTTGTATGTGTGTATGTTTTAGGAGAAATATACTTATAACTGGACTGGTAGTTAAATGGATGCAATGGACAAATTACACACATTGAGATAATTGAGTTTTCCCCGTATTAGTCCCGGGCTCCTTTGAAGAATAGGCCAACTGTCGTTCTGCCAGGCAGGTCGTAAAAGGCGACCGATTGGCTATACGATTCACTAACATCGTGGCTACTAGGTGGTAGAGTACTGTATTGTCTGGCCTACTACCACTGGCCTTACCTATTCCTGCCGCAATAGCGTCACAACTTATGCATGTGGCATAAGACCTCGTCACAAGATAGCAACGCACCATTAAAACCTTTGTTGTCTATAGGCGATGGCTGTCTCTTTCCATCAGGAGACCCATCTGCTTGTTTGCTATCTTATACTATAAAAAAACAAAAACCTCAAACTATTGAATTCAGCCCGTTACACAATTTACTAAGATTTGTACTATAATTTCACTTCACAACATTTTTAGTATATCACTCAACCGGCTTCCCTTTTTAAGCATCTTCAGGATTGTTAAAATATGTTATAACAGGATGTAATATACCCAACTTACTAAACATATTATGTTGTTAAGTGAAATTAAACTGATCAAAATCGATCATCGTTTCCAAAATATAGCTTTTTAAAAATCAATACACTGCTACTTTTAACAAAGTAGATGTTTAAACTGGTACAATTTATGCTTATATTTTTTACTCCTTTGAGCTTAAAATACCTTAATTTAGCGGGAAGTTTTAGATTTTTTTTAATTTTCACTAAATAAAGGTGTTATTATTACGTCTTGATTACTTTTTCATCATGTCGATATCTTATTAGAAAATTAGATAACTTGAAGATTTATATCATTTTAAAAACTGTACCTTTTTTACGTTGAAGGCTTATTTTGCGACATAAAAACAAAATTGCGAATTTGTACAATAGCCTAATAGGGAACATCTGTATATATAAAAGGATAATACCTGACTGACAGTCTGACTGACTGACACATCTAACTGACATATCAACGCACAGCCTAAGCCGCTGGGCCGAGAAGGCTGAATTTTTTACAGGAGTTGTTCTTATGATGTAGACAAGGAATAAGAAATGATTTTTTGAAATTCATCCCCTAAGATGGTGAAATAGGGGGTGAAAGTTCGCACTGTCATTTTTGAGTTTTAATGAACGAAATTTGGTAATTAGCCTTTTAATAAAAAATAATGAAACACGTATTTAACTTTTTTTAAATTTTATCCCGTAAAGGTTGTCATGAAATTTCGCATAGTACAGAAAAGAGCACAGGTTACTTTTTATGCCTGTTCTCGAGAGAACCGCCGTATTGGAAATTATACGCGGACGAAGTCGCGGGCAAAAGCTAGTGTTTATATATAGTCATCGTCTTTATTAGAAATATCAAATAACAATTTTCTCTTTTTTGTATTAAGGAATAGATTAAAGCTCATTCTTTTAAGTTAATTTATAAAAGCAAAAGTAAAAATATAATATGTATGACGTATGTATAGTATATGGTTATTAGTTATGTCAACATTAACTCCAACGCAAGGACTAGTCATCGGATACAAAAGCAAATAAATTGGTAAAGTGCGTGTCAGGCCACGCGCAATGTAGGGTTCCGAAGTTGCCCATCACAATAATGCGGACCAAGAAGAGGGCTTTTATAAATTAAACTGTGGACGGACGGACGAACGGACAGACGGACATAGCGAAATTACGAAGGTTTTTAGTTTACTTTAGAACTCTAAAAACAGATACCGAAATATATAACCCGTTACGTAGATGTATTCACGTAAAACATACACGGCTGTGTCCATGACACAGCCACAACTCGTTTTTTTGTTTTGCTCTATAAATGATACACATGAGGTAAGAAAGTGGTTATTTAATTCAAATATCAAAGTATTTTGCGATTTTAAAAAAATCATTGATTTATTTACTTTCAAATTTTAAGGTGAATTTAACATAAAATAACTTATTTAACACTAGCTGTTGCCAGCGACTTCGTCCGCGTGGTGTTTGTGTTCGTTTACTCCGCACTGCCCCTCCCCCGTAGGTGATAGCGTGATAATATGTCACCTATATGTTGACCCGACCTATTAGTAATATTCATACAAAATTTGACGTAAATCCATGCAATACTTTTTAGTTTACCCCGGACATACATACAGACAAACAGACAAACAGATAAACAGACAAAAATACTAAAAACTATATTTTTGGCTTCGATATCGATTTTAGATCACGCCCCAAGTATTCTTTTAAAAAATATTCAATGTACAGTTTTGACTTTCCTACGATTTTATTATATGTATAGATTTAATTTTATCATTATACCTATTCAAGTTACAGTGTAGACGCAATCCGCCTTGGCCGCGTTTGCGAAGCGGTTGTAGCTATTTAATTGTTGACCCGATAGTGATTTTAAAGGTTCATTTAAATAAAATTCTCATTTATTTCATTTTTAATTACTTTGTTGAGCGTCAGTAGTTCATAATTAATTAATGTCTATATGATACGTACTTTTGCTCGCTAAAGGTTCAAATTGTTTGTGAATCAATGCATTTTTGGGACAAAAAGTTATACCTCCCTATAATAAAGAATGCAATTTTATGAGAATAACTAGCTGTTGCCAGCAACTTCGTCAGCGCGGATTTCGTTTACTCCGCACAGCTCCTCCCCCGTAGGTGATAGCGTGATAATATGTAGCCTATATGTTGACCTGACCTGTTAGTAATATTCATGCAAAATTTGAAGTAAATCCATGCAGTACATTTTGAGTTTACCCCGGACATACATACAGCCAAACAGACAAACAGACAAACGGACAAACGGACAAACGGACAAACGGACAAACGGACAAACGGACAAACGGACAAACGGACAAACGGACAAACGGACAAACGGACAAACGGACAAACGGACAAACGGACAAACGGACAAACGGACAAACGGACAAACGGACAAACGGACAAACGGACAAACGGACAAACGGACAAACGGACAAACGGACAAACGGACAAACGGACAAACGGACAAACGGACAAACGGACAAACGGACAAACGGACAAACGGACAAACGGACAAACGGACAAACGGACAAACGGACAAACGGACAAACGGACAAACGGACAAACGGACAAACGGACAAACGGACAAACGGACAAACGGACAAACGGACAAACGGACAAACGGACAAACGGACAAACGGACAAACGGACAAACGGACAAACGGACAAACGGACAAACGGACAAACGGACAAACGGACAAACGGACAAACGGACAAACGGACAAACGGACAAACGGACAAACGGACAAACGGACAAACGGACAAACGGACAAACGGAAAAACGGACAAACGTAAAACGTTGTAAAATTTTATGTACTAGCTAACCACGCAGCTTCACCTCTGTATAAAATGACATGTCATCAATATAATCTTTCATACAAACTTTCATCTCCTGTTTCAACCCTTTACAGTAAAGCAGTCCACTTTTTTTAAAGTTCGTGAAATATATTTCTCCCCTTGTGTGTATAACTCGTTGATCGCGTCCGTCATCCCGAAATGAGAGATGATGGGATTGGGGGCGTCCATAAATTACTTGAGGGGTTTTTTAAATTTTCGTGGTCGGTCAGTCGCGGTGTTTAATGTGTGGTTATGTCGTAAATTTAAGCAAAATGGCGACCAAGAAATTTTCATTTCGCGGTAATTTTATTCATCTTGTTAATTTAATAGTTAATTACTAGAATGGACCAAAATTTCGACCACTGGCCGAAATTCGACACTCGGTCGAAATTGAAGATGTGATCGAAATTCGATCGAAATTTAACTTTCGGCCGAAACCCAACATTCGGCCGAAATTCGACATTCAGGCCAATTCACTAATCAATATAAGTGTTGATCGAAACAAAACCAATCAATAAATGAAGATTGGAAGTTTTTACTTGAGTGTATAGAATTGTATATAGTATATAAATTTATTTAACAAAATCACCAGCATGATTGCCGCCAAAACTTCGTCGTCAGACATGTTACTCGCACGAAAATATTGATCAGACTGGTTTGTCAATTTTATTGAGTGAATTTATTGAACGTCTGGAAACAAAAGAGTATTCAATATTATTGAACAATAAAAGTATTGCGCAATATTATTGTAGGTCTATGGGGTGCCTTACGTCGAATCATGAATGAAATTATTTTTTTCGAACGAATTAATGAATGATCTTAATCGTATTATGATTACGCTTAAGATTAAATCTTAAGCATGTAAAATCTGGATAAGGGACCAAAATAGTAATTTTTTTTTTTTGTTTCAATCAGAAATAAAATTGCGTGATAGTTGCCGAGACCCCCCCCCCTCTTCAACGTAAGATTAGATGAGATTTGACTCGATCCCCTCTCCCACTTAAACATCTCACGTAATTTGTGGACGCCCCCATTGAAAGCCAGTATCGGAGTACAAACATAGGTATGACCATGACGCTAATACTTCATGGGTACGACGTGTAATAGAAGGAGCGCACACTATGTAACAAGTCATTTTGTATTTTTAAATAAAACCATAAATTCGGCATTGAAAATCTTTTTTCATGATTTTAAACATTGTTTTTTTATTAATTCATTGATCCCAAGTATGGGTGAATGTATGTTTTTCTTAGATATATTTTTGATTAAATATATGAAAATTTAAAGATTTTGATAGACCTAGCTTATTTTTCCTTTATGTCAACTTTTTATGTAAATTTCTATTATTTTTGTTGTTAATTATTGATTTATAGAAAATATAACATAATATGCATGGTTGCAATGGATTCAGTAGCTGTTTATCAACCAACTACTTCTCGCTTTTATATATAATTCTGTGACAGGGCGTATAAGGGCATGCTTTATTGGTTCGGACATGTTGAAAAAATGGTAGCTGAACGATTGAAAATACAGATATACATTACGAGTCTGGATGGAATGTAGGTAACGTGGGAGACCAAATCTGACTACCATGATCAAATCGATCGGATGCTGTACGAAGGTAGTAGTTTCGAAGAGTCTCCAATCTTCCTATCAGTCTATATCCTATCGGCGTGTTTGAATGAAGACAGTTATGAATATAGAAAAAAAGGCAAGTTTGTCTAGATCGTGAAATATGGCGCCCAATCCTCTCTAAGAGATTTGGCTTAAGGATAGGTATGTATGCTAATATCATTTTAACTATTTTATAATATATGCTAATATTTCTTATGCATATAATATAAATAATACCTTAACGCCATCTGGTCTTTCTTCAATGAATTCTTCGCCAAGCTTGAATGTCATCACCATATCTCTAATCGGAGTTTTGACAGACATGGTATATGATCCATCTTCATTTTTTGATAACGTCGAAACAGGTGATAACGTCGCGATTAGTTTTCGTGATATCAGGCCCACTCCTAAAAATATATTATTTAAATTTTAATTACACTTCCGTGGACTAAATAAATGTAGTATCGTAACTATTGAACTGAAAACGAGAATGGATATACATCAATGATTCAGTACGTGAAATAATAGCCCATGAAAACAGCAAAACACAAGGGCATCGCCAATCTTTGTTGACTTTTTTCGGTAGGTTGAAATATTTTTTGCTCAAAACAATCAAAAACAAACTTAAGCTCTTCGAACCCAAAAATATTAGCTTAATAATTTCTGAACGCGATTATCGATTTCGAACTTTCAAACGACATTAAATGCAGTTTTTTGAGCTATATAAATGTTGTCTAAGTTGCAAAATCGATTGGTTGAAAAGTCTTGAAGTTATATCAATATATATACAATATATACCAACAAGAATATATACCAATGATTACACACACGCCAAATCTATTAAGGAGTAGGCAAAGGGAATTCTTATTTGTTTTTTTATTTTGTTATGTCAACGACAAGGAAGTTACATACTATCTGGAATGTTCACGTGCCTTTCAAAATCAATACAATACAATACAATAAAACTCTTTATGGCGGACCAAAATGTATGAAAACATATAAGTTACAACGTAAAAATCGTTCCGAAGAGTACAACGACATTGGTGAAGTGTGTCTCTTTCTACTCAGTAAAGCGTCATATATTTAAGTGTGGCCATGCGTAGTTTGCAAGTTACTACTAATTCAATTTATTCTAATTCAGCTAATTTGAGAAAACAGTTTTTACACCATTTGCATCCACCGTTGTCGTAGTCTTGCTCAAAACATTTTCCCCCTTTATTACCTAAGAAATAAATGTCAACTTTATTAGTAACGAAATAAAGTACATTTTTATTTTTTAAGATATTGTTTCGTAGTAATTCCAGTTCTCGTATATAAGTTGTTTAGTCAACGATAACTCCCGAACAAATCAACCAACTTTGATTCGATTGTCGGTATCTGATACAATTTTTCAAGGAAATGAGTACGTGGATTTTTAAATCAATTGGTACATAAGTTTGAAGGTTATTTAAAAAAAATATTGTTTCAGCAATTTTTTATTGAAGGTTTTTTAAAATTTCTCAATATCTACTGGGCTAGATCGGTACAAATTTTTAAAAAGTTCGAGTTTAGAGGAATCCAAATGCCGTTTTGACCGGTCAAGCCGTTCACAAGTTAATTATGAGAGGCTTACATACATACAGACATACTGACCACATCTAAAAATTAGGACTGAAAAACGTCGAGCACTGTTGAAACTTTTTGTTGCTATCTCGCAACGCAAATATAAGGTTTGTGTTTGAGAAGCAATAAAAAAAACAAAAAATACTCACTTAACTGTTATAGTGATAAGTTGCGTTTTAATCATATGTAATTTCGTCATCAGATGACCGTTTATTAGTCTGCTCGATAAGTTGAAAATGGTCTAAAATAGAGATACTGCTCTAAAAATTATGTGCGATAGCTCATTGGATCTGGAATGACGCCTAGAAAAATGTGCTAAAAGTGTGTATTAGCCAAGGAAGTTATATTCTACCCGGAATACTTACACGCGCTTCAAAATCGTTCCGAAGAGTACCACGACATGAGTGGAGTGTGTCTCTTTCTACTAAATAAAGCGCCAATCGCCATATATAAGTGTGGCCATGCGTAGTTTGCAAATTACTACTAAGTAATTCTACTAATTTGAGAAACAGTTTTTGCATTGCATAAGTAATTACGTAATAATTAAAATAAGCACATTTTAGAACTCACTATGTTATTTACAATACATTTTATGTTAATGTATCTATCGACGTGTATGAATAAAAGGGATTTAACGATTAACGAATATATAAAAATCTACCATCCGAAAGTTTTATTTACACTGGCAATTGCAAGAAAGGGACAACATCCACTCATGTCGTTGTCTTGCTCAGAACGTTTTTCCCCTCTGTTAAGTAAGAAAGAAATATCAACTTTATGGGTAACGAAATAAAGTACATTTTTATTTTTCAAACATTGCTTCGTAACAATTCCAGTTATCATATATAAGTTCCTTGGTATTAGCACATAGAAAATGGTAAAAGTTATAAACAATTAAAGATGAAAAAAATGGCATTTCGTTTTTTGCTAATATTTCATAAACAAATTGAAGAAATTTCAAAAAAAGATTCGGAAACAGAAGGAAATTTCCAAGCAAAAACTTTCAGATTCCGGAACTCTGTCTCCATTATTTATAATTTTTATTTAACACTGAAAACGAGTCTCCGCACGACATTTTTAGGTTGAGCGCACGGCCTCAAAAGCAAGTACGACACATAAATTAGTTTATTTAAGGTATTAAATATTCTTTTTTAAATTTGAAAAAATTATGATGTATTCTGAACACTATAAATAATTTATTTCTAATGGAAATTTTACTTAAAATTAATTTTTCAACAAGTTAAACGATTGTTAACTCAATTTTACCTTACTTCCGTCTTAATTGTGAATGAAAAAAAAATTAAATAATTATTGTAAAAAGTTTTCGCTTCGTGGAGTTTTCTTATATACATATTTAACAATATCACGCCATAAAAGTTAAAAAAATATTCATACTTTGCTTATAAGAATTATTGTACTTTAACAACATTACGTGGATTTTTCAGTTTTTGTTCAATTACAATTAATTTTAAGTAAAATTCCCAACGGAAATAAATTATTAATAATGTTCAGAATACATCATAATTTTTTCAAACTCAAAAAAAGAATATTCAATACCTTAAATAAATCAATTTATGTGTCGTACTCGGTTTTGCGGCCGTGCACGCAACCTACAAATGTCGTGCCGAGACCTATTTTCAGCGTTAATTTAAAATTATATTTAATGGAGATAGAGATCCGGCATCTAAGAGTTTTTTCTTGGAAATTTCTTTCTATTTTCGAATCTTGTTTCTGAATTTTTTAAATATCTCAGTGTCTCTATTTTAGACCATTTTTAACTTGTTGAGCAAACTACATCGGCATTACGTGTACTTGAACGAGTTAGAACATCTATGAGAAGATTTTTGTAATAATGACCAGCACCACAAACTGGCGGAATGTATGGTAGAAGATCAAACATATTTTTCTTCTTTGCGTTGTGACTGCTCTTCTTGACGAATAGAGTGGGGTCTTGTTGACTACTGTACAAGTAAGTCCGTCGTCCTTGCTTTCTTTTACATAGGTACATCTACTTTGTAAAAGAGTGCGTCTGGATTTAGTGTTTCTTTAAATTGAAATTGTAAAGGACTATTTCTTCAAACCTAAGCCATCTAATATTCAACCAGCTGAAGTTATAACCGCAAGTAGTTTTTTTTATTTGTAACAGCGTGTTCTAAGGCCACGGTACTTAAAAAGTTGTCATTTTTCATTTCGGTAATAACAATAAAAGGATCTTTGCGTTTGGCTGTCTTTATAATAGTGTTAGAATAATTCACAAGTGTAAAGCGAAACATCGATATTTATTAAAATTAAGGGTATCATTTGACTATTTCTGTATTTAAAATTCTCTATTATTATTTCCGGTATCGTCTGATTGGTTGTTTTGTTGGCGCTTCGAATGTTTCTTTTCTGTATTTGTTTCGTATATCAAGATTGGCGAGCCGACCGGGGTAGCGCGGCATTCTATCGCAGCCTTTCGAACGAGACGGTCGAGACACCAATGATATTTGTAAAAAGGGAAAAAATAAGTGGAAATTGTGAAGTGGTGTAAAATATCAAGGAAATAAAGTAATTATTGAGAATAATGAAATTTAGTGTTCTTTTAAATTGAGGTTAAATCCTGACCGCATCCAACAGGTCAGAAGCGGGACTTTTGTAATGCCGCATAAGTTTTTAAATGCTTAACAAGACATGCTGCTATATCTTGAGACCCTCAATTTCATCCTAGACATTCATGTGTCCTGTATTATTATTAATGTATTGAATTCCTAGATTATACAGTGTTAGTAGTATAGGTTGGTTAAAGGCATTACTGAAAAAATATTAAAATGACTATTCAAAAAATAAAAAAAGATATGTATCGCTTTTTTAATATTCGTATTTTTACTTGTATTTCCCTAGAGTTAAGCAAATATTTTAAAAATGACAACACTTTGCCGCTGCTTGTTTCATTTTTTCGCTTTGGCGGCTTTCACACAAACACCGTACGAAGGCGCGGTCTTCATTTTTCGGCTTTTTATAAGGGAATTTTAAACGTACCGCGTGACCTTCGGCGCCATACAACTTGCGGGGCGTTCTTTGGTAATAGAATTTACTTATTTGTAGGTGTTGTCGTACTTGATGTATGACAATACTATTTAAGATTACTTTTTTTTACTGAGAAAACTAATGAATTAATATCCATAAAATAATTACACATATGTAACCGTATTACGGTACCTAACAACACTTTTAATTATCCGACAGGGTTTTCTTTACATACTGTATAAGTGAAGATTTCTTTTATAATATGCCACAAATGGTCACAATAAAAGTAAATCAACTCCGGGCTTACTCCACTATTACACTAACTTGTGACATTCTTCACTCTTATAGTGAATATCTTGCAGTTTTGTTTTCCTGAGTAGACAAGTAACGCCATCTATGAGATTTCTATGCCATTGGAGTTATTTCACTATTACTACGAAAGATATGACTTAATATGATACTATTCTATAAAAATATATTATTATTAATAATAGTATTTATAAATAATATGTTACAATGTTACTGTTACAATGAACGAATCGTTTGTCGGTTCATAAAATGGAAAATTTGTAATATTTAGTATAATTTCAAGCTTAGTTAGTTAAGAAAGTAGTTCTACCTTTGGTGATAGCACCAGCGTATTAAAACCAGCTCGAAGGATAATAGTATTGTGTATGAAGAAACTACTACTCAAGAAACAATACTTTTTTTATTTTAAAGTGTTCGCACCGGAAATTTTGCCCTACTTAACAAACAACTTGAACAGTCGAAGGTCCTAATTGACAAAGAATAAAAAGTGATATTAAATGACTCATTATAAACCACGTCAGAGTTAACAGCAGATTTTTAGACAAATTGGAAAGAAGTGAAAGCTTAAAAAATGGGTAACGCATTATTTCATTTCATCATACCGACCAACACGCGTCGAATGCTGTACATTACTCTTCCATCACAATAGCGAGGGGACTTTGAATTGTATCATTTCTTATGATGAATATTGATCCTATACGAAAACCCAAGAAACCCAGCAAAATCCTGCCCCAAGCGACTCACAAAATCTCTAAACCGGCGGAACCCGCGGGTTATCCCTAAAACTTCCCGTTAAATTACCCCGAGTTATTTTAAGCTCAAAAGAACAAAAACTAACCTAAGCATAGATTTTTTCTAAGTCCAAAAATCTACATTTTTTTAGACATGACAGTAATTTGATTTTTGAAAAGCTTTCTATTTTAGTTTGAGCCTTAAAATGTTTTCTAAGTTACATAATCTATAGGCTAAAAAAGTTCCAAGCATGAAACAAAAAAAAAAACAAGTGGAAGTGAAGAGTGGGCGTGCCGCGTGCACCACTATTATGCGCTGTTACTCTAAATTGCCTTACTGATACTTACCATATTTTGAGGAGATAGTCGTCGTGCGAAAATCTATTATACACTGAATTATGCCGTATTGTGCCATCCTTGAATGCAGAAATGATAGTAGAATACAGATGATTAAAAATGGAGATATTTCATATCATAAGTACAATTTTCATTTTATTTTAATAAAATTCCTGATTTAATATAATCTCTAATGATATAATAGAAAGTCAAGCTAAAATCAGCCGTACACCTTACATATAAAGTTCATTTTAGGTTAACATTTTTCTAGAAAGATATACGTAATGACAGTTATTACGTATATCGTTCTAGAAAGTTCTCTACTCAAATATGACCAACTGAAAACTACGGAAAAATCAATACTGCCATCTATTGTAGAATAGCGAAAGTAATAAGATTACAGTTTCACTATTGTACAAATAGATGAGTCTATTTTCAATAGACTACAAAAGGACGTAATTATTTTTTTTTTGTAGCAAAATAAAATTTATTGTAACGCAGTTTGGTATATTTTTAAATGTTCTGTTTGTGTGTTTTGGATTATTGTTGTTTAAAATGAGAACAACCAATGAAACAATGTTTGCATTAGTAGTTTATATGCAATAATGCTTATTTTATGTGTGAGTATGGCGATCGCGGTCCTGATACAAGTGTTTGTACTTGCCAATTCCGCTTGTTTTCTGTTCCATGGTTCCAAGTTATATCAAAGAACATTTTTTTAAATTTTTGTTATTGATTAATCCTAAATAAATCGAATGATTTTGATCCAATTAGTATTTGACGTTATTTTTTAGAGAAAAATCTGATTAGGTTTTTAAATCTATTGGTAATCATATTAAACTTATTTTAACCTTATTTTTAAAATATTATGTAAGTTTGCTGCAAACAACAAAATATTAATATTTGAAAAGCTGTAACTTTTGAAAATTTGATTCGATTTTGATTTTTAAAACACTACGTATAATTAAGTAATAAAATATTGTAGATGGTTAAAAAATGATTGGTTAAAAAATCTCGTAGTTATGTCGAAAAAACACTTTTTTCAAAATTTGTTATCAATGATAAATCCCGAAAGATAAACCGATTTTGATGATGCAATTAATGCATTAGATGCAGTTTTTTGAGGAATAGAGCTTTTTAGATTTTGTACTCAATCGGTAAATGAACCTGGAAGTTATATTAAAATATTACTGTTTCTCAAACATTTTTTGGGGGTTTTTCAAAATTTCTTGAAATCTCCTGGATTAAATTGGTTCAAATTTTCAGGAAGTCTAAGTTTAGCGGAATCCAATTGAATGCTATCATCTGCGTTTTGATCAATCAAACCGTTTAAAAGTTATAAGTTATTATTTACACACACACACACACACACACACGCACGCACGCACGCACGCACGCACACACACACACACACACAAAAATCGAAAAGTAAAAAAATAATAATATAGTTGACTTTATCACCATCTAGACCCCCCTTCCCTTGTGTCATCAAAAATAAGCAAATGGAAGGCCCCCCACTCCCCTTTAGTGCTTACGTAATTCTTGAATGACCCCTAAGTATCTACACCATCGATATACCTATACATACAACGTAACTAACAAAACCCTCAACAAGTTGTAAAGAAGACTGGCCAAAATGGCCTTTGTCTTGACTGAGATCGTAATATATCTTAAAAAATAGGTAATTTTTTCAATATAAACTAGCAATATAGAAATTCTCGAAAGATGTATTAGAAAAATGTAATATATTTTTTTGTACGTCTCCATAATGAGCAGTTCAACGTAATTACAAAAAAAGCAATTCCGCATTGTTGAATATTCTTGTTTTACACATAGAGTATTCGCTGGGTGCGTAAGGCATAGTGGGGGACACAAAAGTGATATCAGCGCCCGTTGCGGACAATATAGAACTACGGGTGGCTCTTTATTATCTGTGACCATAAAAATAGCACGTGTGTCAGTTTAATTTAATAAATAAAATAAAATGGGTCATCAAAGTTGTTGTGTAGTCGATTGCAAAAATACTAGAAATAGTAATTGTAAATTTATAAGTTTCCGGTTGCCAAGTGGAAATTAAATCAGCGAAAAAAAAATGGATAACTGCTGTTAAAAGGCAAAAGTAAGTATTACTATAACCTACAACCGTATTCTATAGAATAATGTCATATACATGTGTATATCGTGGAAGAAAACGGAGTAATAGTTTAATTATTTTTTTTGTAAAGTATTGATGGATCGTTATGGTCTCCAAAACCTATGGATGTTATATGCAGAAAACATTTCATTGGCGGTGAAAAATCAGAAGTTGAATCAAGACCTTATTACGCTCCAACTATTTTTCCATCAGTTTATAGAAGACGTAAAGTCAACGAATCCGCAGTTTTGAGTAGGTACCTATTAAAATTTAGTTTTAGAGTTTTTATTCAATATTAATTTTACAATATACATTTTGACAGATTTTAACACTGCTTAACCTAATTCACTTATTGAGACTTGTTTTATTTGTAATTATTTTACTTACTGTTTTTAGCTGACCCACCAAAAATTTTTAAATTTAATATTCACTCTGTGTAAATCACATTTTACACTAAAAAAATTTTTTTTTTCAAGTTTATTTTATTTTTTCAATAGATATTTGACATCCAATCCATGTTTACTTTCTCAAAAGAGCCACCGCAAGTTGTATCGTTAGATGGCGCTAGGGTCACGCACCCAACGAATAGAGAAAGGAGAACCATCTCTGTGAATAGAAGTGTCCATCAAAAAGCATCAAACAATGGTCTCGTCACCGCTGTAAAATATTTTTTTAGAAATAAAGTTGAAAAAGTAATTATATATTGATATTTACATTTATGTATCAAAATATAGAATATTTTAGCTCATTTGTCGATTAAGATACTATTGTGATAAATCTAAATGTCAGTAATTTCTAAAAATTCAAAATATTTTTTTATTAATACTTCTTTAGAGACCTTTATAAATGAAACTTGATTTTAAATAATAAAACAACAATTCTGACACGAATTTCATTGTAAGACATGATATTCAATTTACGAGTCCAAGCGATGTATGAAGCGTGGCCAGTGTTCTTTGTTTTCATGTTTATTAATAAGGCAATTAAATGTGTTTTAATTTAAATCCCTTTCATTGTATTCATGTAACTTTACACAATATTTTAGCTAGTTTATCGTCGAGGCCACTAACATTATAAATTCCAAATTTTTTTACAGATGCAACTCAGTTTTTGTAATAAAATTTATAATTTTTAAAAGATATACTAATCTTATAAAAGACTTATTTTCTTTATTTATATTTTATCCGATAAAACCATTAAGAGGATAATCATATTTAAATACCTCTTATTTATCCTTACCAACGTTTTAAATTTACTTGGTCGATATTGTTATTCGAATATTATATGGATATTATTATACGTAATGGTTGGGTAATTTCCACGCTAATTGAACATAGTTATATCACTAACATAGTTTAATTGTAATTCTAAGTATATTCTATACTAGCTGACCTGGCAAACGTTGTTCTGCCTTTTTAACTATTCTTGTTTTGAATATTTTCTCACCTTTTAAACCTTCCCTGAACTCCAACAGTTAATTCAAAACCAAAATCAGCCAAATCGGTTCAGCCGTTCTCGAGTTTTAGCGAGACTAACGAACAGTAATTGATTTTTATATATATAGATTACGTATTTTGTTATAAATACTTAAAAGTATCATCACACCAATTCACTGGTGGGGTAAACAGAGTGAACCGAATTTCTATAGACTTTCCGAATCACTATAATTCACTAGATCGCTGGCTGGCAAGATGACTGATGATTCCTATCGCTGCGCTTAACCTACCTGTTAACGATCACCGCTTATTTTTAGTTATAACCGTAACCGACAGCTTTATGTGATCATCCGAGGTATTTAACATATCACCAGATTAACACTCCTGATGCTGAACTGCTACTGAAATATGAATTTTAAAGAAAACTTTGAAAAAACCTTAATAATTACACGTGATTTAAATGATATCTGACCATTGTCAAACTAAATAGCTAGATGTAATTTCAATCATGACAGTAAGACAGACGGCAGTCTTCCTCGTGGACTAGTAGCAAAATCGGTCAAAAGTCTAGGTCTGTTAGTAAAAAGGAAAAATGGAATGGAATGATAGGAAAAATTTTAGAAACTGATCTAGTGCAGGTCAGGTACCAACATTCTTGCATAAACTGCCTGGTAAGATATAATCCCCGGGTAAGATATAATTGTAATTGAATTTTTTTCGAGATTATCCTCGGAGTCTGGTAGTTGCGTGTTATCAGCTCTGTCTCGAATAGGCCTTGCCCTCCAATTCACGTAATTGAGTCGATACGCTTAGGGCTCTTAAACACATAAACATGATAGAACGTCGAAACATGCTACGACGTGGCATAATATGTAAGAAAATATGTAAGAGTCTTATACGCTTAGACTCGATTGGCGTTTTGTTACGCGAATTAGGCCCTTGGTCTGGTTGATAAGAAACCAGCTATAATCGATATCAAACTGAAAATTGTGATGATGTGTCTATCCTTCTTCATAATACGCGTTAATTGACAAATCGATGAATTGTCAAACTCTGCTTACACTGTAATGGAACAGGCGTAATTTTATTTTTATATTTATTTATTTAACACTTGATTGTTTATAGAAAACAACACAAATAATAAATAATAGTATTGAATGGGATTGCTAATAATAGTGTTGTTCCACTGATTTAATGAAGTCGTTAAAAATATTTTTTCGAATGTTATCGTGTTGTAAACATCGTAATATCGTTAATACATAAAACGGAAAACGCACAACTTATAGTATCTACTTACTGAGTTATAGTAAGCAGAAGGTGTTGACCTTCGTGTTGCCTTCCTGCTTATAATTCATAAAAGGCGACTAATTTTCCAGAACCGTCGCTAAATATCGTGACTACGAACGGCCGCTTTCACAGATAACAGATAATTTGCTTATAAAAACTATGTTAAATACAGATCATTTGCTTGTTAAAATAGATTTGCGTTTCGGAAACCGGCCGTAAGTATAATTCTTGCTTTAAAGACCACTGCCTTACCCATTCCTATAGTAATAGAGTTAGTGATTATTACCGATGTTTTAAAGGTTCCGTATCTCATAAGGAAAAACGGAACCCATATATGATCACTCCGTTGTCGCCTGTCCGTCTGTCAAGACACTTTTTCTCAGAAATCAAAAATCAGAAGAACTTTATTCAATAAAACTTTTTACAAGTTATTTTGACACGTAAACATTTTTTAAAACTACTACCGGATCGGAAACGCGGCCACACACTGAGAAAATCCGGCGGAAGAAACTCAGCGGGCTTGTTTTTTCTTCAAATATTTTTTTTCAGTATCACAATATTACAAAATTATAAAACATATATATGAGATTGATATGAGGAGCAATTACTTTACTAATTATCAGGAACTTATAGTACATACTTACTAAGTAACAACAATAAGCAAAGGGTGCTGACTTTCGTGTTGCCTTCCTGCTCATAATTCATAAAAGACGACTAATCATCCAGAAGTGTCCCTTAACATCATGACTACTGTATCATAAATCATAATTCTTGCTTTTAGGACCCATTGCCAGAGGTTTCCGGCGACTGGGACCACATTAACTGGAACCGCGTTCTCAGTTGCCGGATTGATTTAATTTTAATATTTTTCTTCCAGCGACTCGGACGCATAAATTAATTTAAAAATCTATTGTTCAATCCAAAACTAGGACAGTCAAACGAAACGATGTTTAACGTTAAATAAAAACCTTTTTGATTCATAAATATCAATTATTCCGTTATATCTGTTGGCCTAGATTCATGAAATTTTTGTATAGGTACCTATCTAAGGTTACATAGAAGTTTGTGCGGAATTGTCGGTATGTGATCCCACTCGCATTTGACCGTTGTTTTTTACTTTTTTGAGTTTACTTTAGGTTAGTTAGTTTAGATCACGCTTGTGTCGTTTCTCTCAATAGGTATTGTTCAGGTGGAGATTAGATCCGAAATAAAATACTTGGGACTTACTCTTGACAGTCTTTGGAAATTTCACGTATATTTCAGGCGAATATCCCCACGACTGTTGAAAGCATCTGGCGTACTAAAACGGCTACTCCCTAATGTGGAAAGACCAAATGTGGCCGAGCATCTGTCGTCTAAATCTTAGAGTACTGCGATTGATGGCTTTATATGGGGCACCAGTTTAGGCGGAGGGACTAACGCCAAAGCCTGTCACACTTCTATGAAGACCGCAAAGTGCCTTGGCCATTGCAGTCATACGAGGACATCGCACCATTTTTTTTCGAGGTGGCAACAGTGTTTGCTAATACTGTTGCCGCCTCGAAAAAAAATGGATAACCTTCTTGAATATTGTCTCAACCTGGATCTATCGGTGGTATGAAGAAGTCCAGCTTCAAGGTGACAGTGTGTTGCAAGATAATATCTAAAACCTGAGGTCTCAAGCTCAACATCTGCTTACGCAAATCTGGGCGAACCGGCTGACTTATACAAGTGCTGGATTCAGGACTATCGAGGCAGTGCGACCAGTCTTAAATAAATGGTTGAACAGGCAGCATAGTTCGCTCACTTTCCGTCATACACAAGGTGTCACTAATCACGAGTGCTTCGAAAAATTCTTCTGTCATTTAGCGAGAAGGGAACCTGAGTACCATCACAATGGCCATCATAAGAACACGGTACAGCACATACTCGAAGAGTGTTCAAGCAGGGAAGATTTGCGCCATGAGTTTATCGCGGAAGTAAAGAGCCGATCTTTCACTAAAAGCTATCATAAAATCAATGGTAGATACTAGATAGTGAGAGATTTTGAAAGGACGTGCTATTCTTCTGTGAAGAAGTGATGATACGAAAGGAAAACCTAGAGCGGGATAGGGAGAGGACATTCAATCTTCCTATACATCAAGAAAGAACTAAGTGACGTAAGAGGACCCAATAACGTCTCCTTCAACCCCCACAATAGAGGCTAGGGTGACAGAAACGAGGATTTTCTGTTACCCACCAAAGGCTACGAGGTGAAACGCGCATTGTCCTCGCGCGCACCTCCTCTCATGTATTCATTCATCTAAAGAGCCGGGGTTTCAAACATCAATCGCTGCCGAGTATATTTTTGTCGTTATACGTTTGCCGTAATATTTTTAAATATTTCAAACATCAAGCATGCGAAAGCGTTCCCGCTGTCTCGACACTTAGCACAGTGAAGAACAGCGTTGGGTTTTAGCCGGTAAGAGTCCAGCATAACTTTTCTGCCACGGATAATACCCATGAGGATTTCCCCACAATAAAAAAAGGTTACGCATGTGGTATTGCATACTTGCCATGTGGGTGGAAACTTATCATTAAAATCTTTGTACTATAAGCGATGAATATAAATCCTTCCATCAAAGAGCTGATAGCTTGTTTGCTATTTTATGAATTAAAATGAATAAAACTTATAAATATTTATATAAATACTTTTCCTTATTAAAACAAATAACCATCGTATAATAGACACAAAATATTACAATGAGCCGTCTCTTGTTCTTCCGTGACTTGTTTGCTGTCTTATGCTAACAAAATTAAGTAATTTGAGCCTCCATTTTGATTTACTTTAAGCTACTTGATAATGAGAATGTTGACTTATTAATTATCATTATATTAGCGAATATGCATAGGTACTATTTTTTCATCGGTAAATTTACTTAACTATATTACTTATATTTACTCTTTATAGTTATAAAAAAATGGGTGACAATATCAAATGATCTACAGCCTAACATAACCTCCAAAATACAGTTAAAAAGATCATCGCAATATAGATGCATATTATATATATATATATATATATATATATATATATATAGCAATTGCTATTCGTTAGTCTCGCTAAAACTCGAGAATGTCTGGACCAATTTGGCTAATTTTGGTTTTTAAATATTCATGGAGGTTCAGGTTAGGTAAAAAGGTGAAAAATGTAGAAAAAAGCGGAAAAGTTGACACAAAGTTGGCAGTACAACGTTTGCCGGGTCAGCCAGTCGTAAATAAATTAATATAAAGCAGCTCTCACCGGAATATATATTAGGTATGACCCATGTGAACTATTACCTATGCTAAATATTTAAATCACTACATTTAGGAGATTGAAAATGATTCTTAAATATTTGGCGGTTCAGTTGAGTTTAATACAATTTTGTAGCGTTTTTCTTTAACAAACAACACATTTAAAATGCTTTGTTTTCTTTTACTTAATTTAATTTTTAGAATTTTCAAGAGAGTATTTGAGTTTAAGCATCCCTATTGAAAAAGTGAGTTAAGACAGTGGGTCCAAGGCAAGATAAGGTTAAGAAGAAACAAAATATTTAAAAATATTACGGAAAAGTGAAAAATTTGACATTGAATATCCCTATTAAATAAATAATTTAATTTCTGCAAGCGATGGTCGTAACTTTCCGTAGCCATGTTTTTTTGCCAACTTATGCTTCAAAAAAGTGAGTTAAGACAGTAGATTTATGGCAGTAAGGTCTATTTTTCTTCATTAGTAACTATAGCAGTGCGAGCAGCAGCTAGTTAACAACATGTAATTGTAATATTTATATAAATATTCATAGTTTTGTAAATAAAACTATTAAACTAAATACATACCTATATAAAACACAAAAATGTTTCTATTTATGTCCGTTATAGACTTTAAATGCATCTAATAGATTATCCCCAGCATGGTTTCATTTGAAGACAATAATACGAAAATATAGGCTATTTTTTTTACCCGACTAATCAAAAAAAGTATTGTTTTTAGATTACTCAAACAAAGTCGCGGGCTCTATAAAATATTTGCCAAAATTGAATCTTAATAATTACACATTACATTTATGATACATTTACTAATCTTTATGTTGCTATACAGTTCACATGTCATCCTTATTTTATTAGACATATTATTAAGAATGAATTTTATTTTATTTTAATCAACATTCATGAATCCGATTCTAATCGCTATTTCTATATATATTATTATTATTATTTCTTTGTATTATTTATTCTTATTTAGAGGTTATTTCTTATACCTATTGGATTATATTATATGATATTTATTATAATCTTTGTGCTTATCTATATATTTATATATTTTTTTCATTATATATTATAGGTATTATACATTTTAATTATCAGCTTGCACCCTAATTTTTTCGCTATTACTTGGGGTTGGCTGGTTGAGAATGCCAATGGGCATTAAGTCATCCATCGTACCTACTGCAATTGTGCATAAAAATAAACAAATCCACTTAGGAAGTTGAATTAGATGGCAACTCTTCTGATAAACTAATTTCTATAAATCTATGTAAAAAACATACCAATAAATTGCAGGTATTCGTCGAAATTATCAGATGTTTTCAATTTGTATTTTTTGTTCAAATACTTTTCTATTGTTGCGCTTGCGTCGGACATATTATTGCGTTAATACGTCGTTATTGGTCAAACAACACTAGTACTATGGCGTCAACATTTACTCGATAAAAACCAGCGTGTTATAGATTGTGAGTTCTGATATGTGTTAATTATATGAATGAAAATATATGACTGAGTTAATACGAAGTTTTAGAATGTAGCGGAAACATACGCTACATCAATCGTAAATATTTAGAAACAAAAACTAAACGCCGCCGTTATGTAAGTTTTTGTGTTGTTTACCTCCACTTAGACCGGATTTTATTAAACCAGAATGTTCTTAATTTATTAAGATTTTTATTTGTTTATCTAGATATATATATATATATATATATATATATATATATATATATATATATATATATATATATATATATATATATATATATATATATATATATATATATATATAATTTTGGTTTTGAATTAACTGTTGAAGTTGAAGGTTTAAAAGGTGAAAAAAAGAAAATATAGAAAAAATATTAGTTCTTAAAAAGGCAGAACAACGCTTGCCGAGTCAGCTAGTTAATAATAAATAAAAATATTTTTGTTAGAATGACCTCCCGGGGTGGGCTAATTTTAATTAAATGAGGATCTAAAGAAGAAATCACAGACAAAAACATCATCATAAAATCCTCAAATATTATAGACATTTTAATTCATTTAATTATTTGTCGTCTTGATCTTAATAGACGAAGATAAAAATAAAACTAGTTTTATTCATTACTAGCGACACGCTCCGGCTTCGCACGGGTAATATACACAAAAAAACTGTGACAAGTCATGTACATAAACATTCCTCACGAATTCCTCTATCCATTGGTGAAAACTGCATGAAAATCCGTTCAGTGGTTTTTGAGTTTATCGCGAACAGACAGGCAGACGCACGCGACGCGGTTAATTGAAGAAATCCCCCGGGTTACCTATGAGACAATTCGAGGACTATTGGGGATTAGTATGAGCCAAATTCAGAAAATTTTACACGGAGAATTGAAAGTTCGAAAACTTTGTTGTCGTTGGATCCTTCATGAACTGACAGCGGAGAAGAAGTGAGCTCGCGTGGAATGGTGCTCACAGATGCTACTGAAGTGCGACTACGGATAACCTAATGCTGTTTATGACATTGGCACAGGAGACGAAACGTGGATTTATTGTTTTGAACCTGATAGAAAGCAGCAATCTTGTGAATGGGTGGGTGTTTGAAAATGAGAACAGGCCAACAAAAGTGAGACAGGCGAGAAACGTTGGTAAAAAATGATCGCGTTTTTTTTCTCACCTACGGGTCCCATCTGTACAATTCCACTTGAAGATCAAAAAAGTGTTAATGCCGAGTGATATTCTACCATTTGTTTACCCAGGATGTTAGAAAATGTTTGCGAAAGACGACTCAAAAGTCGCATTCTCCTACACCATGATAACGCTTCTTCACACACGGTCAACAAAACAAAGAAATGGTCCTGTTTTAAAAAATGTTTCGATCGCATGAAAAAATATTCAAAATATAAAGGAGATTATTTTGAAAAGTAATAAACATAATGTTTTTGTTATAACAAGTTATTTTTTTGAGTTACGCAAAACTTATAGTGTGGCCTACGTAAAAAAAGGGTTTTTTCAGTTTTCTGACAAAAGCAACGTTGCCTGGGATAGGATACATGCCCAGAGGCGATAGGCTTGCCACCTATCACATTGTGTGGAACTAAGTATCTGCGGTGCACTAAGCGGTAAGTATCTAATTGTGGATGCGCTTGTTGTACCTCTGCCTACCTTTTCGGGGATACGGGCATGAAGATACGTGCAAACATTATCTGTCAAATTGAATCACATGATACGAAATATTTTTGCCAGTCTAGCATTACACCTACGCAGTAGTCCGATTATAGATACAGGTAAGTACATCTTTGGCTTTACTCAAAGCCAAAGTTGCATATCTATACGTACATGATGCTAAATGAAAATTTACTCGAATAAAACCTATTCGATTTTATTGATAGTGAAGCCTAAATAATCATAGTTTTGTAAATGAAACATAAACTTTAACTCCATACTAAAGTTGACAGGAAATATAAAAGGATCAATAAGGTCATCGTGGTCAAAGAACTATAATTTTTTGTGGTGTACCTATTGTTAATCTGACGGCAAGATTTTTTTTCACTAACCATTAAATGTGATAGATAAAAGTACAAAAACATGTTTAAATATTTAGAGAAATAATATATTTAGTTTATATTATCGTCCGATATAATTGTATATTATGCATAATTTATTAGGTACTAACCGATTTGCAGCGACAAATATCCAAACCGTTTTACATTTTTAATATTTCTGACGTAAATTTTAATATTTTTTATTGATTTCTTGTTCAAAATTGTCATTCCATTTTATTGTAACTCAAATTTGCAAAATATACTAAACTAGCAATATTTGACTTACAAAACTTACTTAAAACAAAAAAAGCCTGAGTGTTGAACATGTTGAAATGACGACCGCATTGTTTTCAACCGATTTTGCAATCCGTCTCAATCCGGATATATTTTTTTAAATAACTGATTTTGAAAAAAAAAAATTTTTTGTTTGATTCTAAAAAAAACAATTTAAATATGACTAAACTTCCCATTTAGTCATATTTAAATTTGGCGAAGAACTGATGCAGGGTTCCAGAAATACAGGAAATCTGAATTCGGTTGTTATTGGACGGTCTCAATATTAAAAAAATACATAAGTATAAGACTTTTTATTGCTTCAAAGTAAAATTTAAATAGGAACACTGAAAATAATAGACGCTTGTACAATGTTACATTGGTCGGACGAATGGGACACGAATAACAGGCAGTAACTGTTACAGATATCGATTATAAAAAATCATTATTAAAGATCATTGTTAAGTTATTGTTACAAATGGGGGTTCTTTTGGTTGGGGCCTCTTTGGCTAGTGGCTGGGGTTTCTTTAGCTGGTATAACTCTTTTTAGAAAAATAAGGTAAAAAATGAATTCTAATTTAAATTACGCATTCCATTGTTCCATCGACTGGCCATATAAGCTGAACGAACTATAATATGAAGCTGAAACGAGTTAAGAATAAGAAAATCCGAAAATATTACCGATTGGGAAAAAGTTGTGTTTTTAGATGAAACTTGGTTGTTAGCCAATCACATTGTTAAAAAAAACATGGACCGATGATACTACCCAATCGTCTACAAAAGTACCAGAAGAAAAAGGGGAGAGACTGATAATTTTCCACACAGGTATTGCCCAAGGTTTTGTGCCAAACCATTTATTAGCATTTAAATCCAAAAAACGAATATCACGAAGAGATGAACTTCGAAACTTTTTCGGAATGGTTTTATAAAATGATGGACAACGTGGATGGTCCTCATATAATAATAATGGATAATGCATCCTGTCATTCCACGCAACTTAACAAGGCTCCGAAGACGACAACCAAAAAGCCGATATAATAGAGTGGCGTATAAACAAGGGCATAAATGCCGACATGACAATGCTCAAATGCGAACTGCTTAGCCTGGTGGCCACACACAAACCGAGGAAGCCAGTATATTTACTGGATGAAGCAGCAAAGCAAAGCGGTCACGGAGTGATCAGATTGCCACCCTATCATTGTCAATATAATGCCATAGAGCTGATATGGGCACAAATCAAAAGTCAGTAAAAAATCTTTTTTCTTGATAAATTCTTTAACATCTATTTCATTAATAGTATTATTTTAACAATCACTTATTTCATTCACAGGAAACGCAGCACGTACCAATACATCTTCTCCCTTCACCGCAAACAAAATGCTCCGTTTATTTGAAGAAGCTTGCGGTCAAGTGATCGCTGAAAACTGGGAGAATGTAGTACGACATGTCAAAGAAGCAATATTATCGGACTGGACGCACGACATCCACTTCGACAATTTTATTGGACACGAAATAATAATTGAAGTTCGAAATCCAATCCGAAGACAAGCTCCGACGACTCCGGTGATAATCTTGGCTGTGTTCCTCTTCCTTAATAAGAACTGTTTTAAAGATAAAACTATTTTATTTTTCAACCTTAATTTTTAAATACAGGGTCATTTTTGGACCTCCCGTCAAATTTAAATAGGTGGTTCAGATCATAAAACTAAACAACTTTTCTAAAGAAGCATGGGTCGAAAACTGAAAAAAAAAATTCGACCCTCCCATAGATAACTGCTCTGAAAAGAGGTCTGAAAGAAGGTCTAAAATTTTTTCACTTTTTAACCCGTGTTTCTTTGGAAAAGTTGATTATTTTCATGGTCCCGGCCTCCTTTGTAGAATAGGCCAACTGCCGTTCTGCCAGGCAGGTCGTAAAAGGCGACCGATTGGCTATCGAGTCACTACCATCGTAGCTACTAGGTGGTAGTGTTCTGCATTGTCTCGCCCGGGTCTGGTACCACCGCCTTACCTATTCCTGCCGCAATAGCGTCAGCGCTTGTCGCTGTCGTGTTCCGGTTTGGAGGGTAAGGTAGCCGGTAAACCTATGCATGTGGCATTAGACCTCGCCACAAGATAGCAACGCACCATTAACATCTTTGGTGTCTATAGGCGATGGTTGACTCTTTCCATCAGTAGACCCATCTGCTTGTTTGCTATCTTATGGTATAAAAAAAAACCTATTTCAATTTGGCGGGAGGACCAAAAATAACCGTGTAAATAGATATTTATCAACGAACTCGGAAAAGCATTAAAAGCGATTCTAGCGCTCGAAACTGACTTAAGTTTTGATTGTGCTGCGATAATACAATTAGTGTGTTTCTAAAGGAAAGTTTCTAAGCAAATTTGCAAGAATCGTGTTACCCCTTTTTTAAGATGACGATATTTATACATATCAAATATATTGAATTTTTAATTCATAATATAAGGCACATAGATACCAATGTACATATTAGTGAGAAAAAAACTTAATTTACCGTATTTTTTATAATGATTCGGATAAAAATCATAATGTAGTCCACGTATTGATTAGTTCCCTAGACTAGAACCTACAGGCCATCATAACAACTTACCGCTAAATTTAGGTATTTTAAGCTCAATGAAGCTAAAAGTGGTATACTTATAAAGCATAGATTTTTATACTCAAAGAGTTCATAGCTCTTAATTTTACTTAAAAATAAGAGCATATTAGTTTTTGAACAGTTATTGTAGTGTCAATGTTGACCGCATGAGGTTTGATTCCCGGGTCAAAAAATTTTTCTGGTACTATTTCTGGTCAGGCAATTCTGATAAAAACAACGTTTCCCGGGATTGGATAAGTGCCCGGTTGGCGATTGATAGGCTTTCCACCTGTCACATTATGGGGCTAAATATCTTCAGCAAATCGTGGGTGCACTTGTACTTCCTACCTACCTACCTCTTCGGGGATACGGGTGTAAAGTAACATTTATTTCTTTTTTTGAACCGTTGTGTATTTTTCAAAACGATGATCGATTTTGATCATTTGAATGGCACTCAACTCACTATTTGAGCCCTAAAATGTTATCTTAGCTACAAAATCGATAAGTTGAAAATTAACAAAATAGTGTCAAAAAGACATGTATTTTTCATTCAAAAAAAGATTCAAGTGATTCAATTGATGTTATTTAATGAAGTTTTTTAAAATCCGATTTTAAAAATGTGAAGTCTTTTAAAGTTATTTTAAAAATGTGACAAAGATTTATTAAATTAATTTATTTACAGCAAGTTATTTGGATTCTTTTACGCTTATGGCAATAAGTTTTAAGTACATATTAAAATACCTACCGTAGAAAATTAAAATCGACTGGTTGAAAAATCTTAAAGTTACTCCAAAAAATCTTTTTTTTTCAAAACTTTTAGTTTAAGATAGCTCTCGGACGGCTTCCGATTTTGATACAATTTGTGACATTAGAATGTTCTTTAAGAAAAAGAGCTGATTAGATTTTGCATTCAGTCGTTATATCTATTAATCTGAAAGTAACTAAAAAAACATTTTGTTGCCAATTTTTATTTTTTAAATTAAAAAAAAAATCCTTGACCGAATTAGTTTAAATTTTCAGAAAGTCAAAGCTTAGCTGAATACAATCAAATCACATACACACACACATACACACACACACACACATACGGTTGAAAAATGTTCCTAGGACGAGGATTTTGGAAATTCGGGGCAAAATCAGTAGCTTCCTTAACCTACTAACGTAGGAAACTAGAATCTAGGAACTTTTTTTATGTCTAAGATAGCAGACAAGCAGATGGGTCTCTTGATGGAAAGAGTCAACCATCACCTATAGACACCAAAGATATTAATGGTGCGTTGTTATCTTGTGGCGAGGTCTAAAGCCACATGCATTAGTTAAAAATGAGATATAATAATTAAAATTACTTACCTCTCATTTTTAGAATGCAAAAATATTTTTTTAATATGTAGGTATTTTGATATTATATTATAACTAAATTTAATCAAATATTTCATTGCTATCTATTATATTATAGCATCCTCCCTGACTACTTTTTCAGGCCGTCAAATTTTTATTTTTGTTTATTTCAGACACCAATTATTTAATTATTATAATGTGATGTTTGCCCAATCAGAGACGAGCATTGATTATAATGCCGATCATCATTACGTGACTATAACTGAAAAAAAACTAGCTGTTTAAAGAAAACAAATATCGTGGGGCCGTTTATGAAAGACATTTTGTTTTTATATCTTCTTCCCCCCAGTGGCGTAGCTACTAAGGGGCTAGGCCCTCAAACTCGGGGGGCCCTCGAATCGTTACCAGAAAAATCAATTGAACGAAAGAAATTTTCAAAAACTTTTGAAAATTTCTTCCATTTACAAAATAAATATGACAGGTGGCAACACCCCTTTAACGTTGTCAACTCAGTTTCAGATAAATTCGAAAGTTATAAAAAGGGAATTACCCTAAATTATTTCTGAGGTTTGACAGTGTTATCAATTTGACGGATATCAATATGTGCGTTTTACTATTTATCGACATGCGTTTTTGTGATTCGCGATTGTGGGCTCGAGTCAAGATTTTTTACATTAATAGTACTTGATACATTAATACACGATTCACTGGTATGAATGCAGTCTGTCAAACATTAGATTTTCTAACACCAACATTTTTATTACATGTTGATGAAGCAGCGTTATTACAAAGGTGTGACGGATTCCAAAGAGAATATTCAGATATAATAGGCCTTAGCTTTTCACTTCAATTTGTTAATATTTACCACCTACTTATACCTCAATTAACTCAAGCATGGACTGTTCATCAATTATATAAGGAAATAATGAGTAAATATAGAGTGCTAGAATGCGATCTAACGGAAGTATTTACAGCATTGTTATTATTCTTTACAATTCCTGTCTCTTCTGCTGCAGCTGAAAGGTCATTCAGTAAATTAAAAATAATAAAAAATTATTTAAGAAACAGTATGGGCTAAACTCGACTCCGACATTTATCGCTAATAGCAATTAAGAACAAAACTGCATCAAGTCTAGGTTTAACCGAAGTTATTAATATTTTTGCGAAAACTAAAGCTAGCTAAAGATTGTGATTATAATAGCTATTTAGTCAGTTGGTAGGTCTGATATTTTATAATAAACACTTGAATCTTTTCTATATCGTTTTTTTTATATATCATAAGATAGCAAATAAACAGATGGGTCTCCTGATGGAAAGAGTCAACCATCGCCTATAGATACCAAAGATATTACTGGTGCGTTGCTATCTCGTGGCGAGGTCTAATGCCACATGCATAAGTTTACCGGCTACCTTACCCTCCAAACCGGAACACGGCAGCGACAAGCACTGACGCTTTTGCGGCACGAATAGGTAAGACGGTGGTACCAGACCCGGGCGAGACAATGCAGAACTCTACCACCTAGTAGTCACGATGCTAGTGACTTAATAGCCAATCGGTCGCCTTTTACGACCTGCCTGGAAGAACGGCAGTTAGCCTATTCTTCAAAGGAGGCTAGGACCAACACGGCGAAAAATATTTTATTGCCCAATACCTACTCCAATTATTAAAATAATTGTAATTTATGTTTTTAATGTTTAATATTTTTATTACCTGTCCGCAATGCATGAAAAAGAGCTGATGATAAAGTAGCTTAGCATTTTGAAAGTATTTGTATATTTAATGACCTTACTTCATAAAACCTTACCATTTTTGATAGCAGTGGGGCCCCATTTTTTGATTTGCCCCAGGGCCCTAGGTTACCTAGCTACGCCACTGCTTCCTTCGCCGCTTATTATGAATATTGACCCACCGTCGCTTATCTACCCAATGTTTTATAATATGTCTAGTGCAATAAAGACTTTCAAACATAATACACCAACACCATCTCGTCACAGTCACAAGTATTTTAAAACGTTATTTTTTGGACTACTAGCTATTTTCTGTTTTCCATCACTAGCCCGTCTGTCAAAAATATCAAGCTAACATATACAGGGTGTAGTGACAGTATTTTTGAGGGGGTTCAATAACTATGCCTTAATCTATTATAAATAAACAAATCTTACATCTTTATATGAGTACCTACAGAAATATAGATTTATACCTAGCGGTTTCGCTAATTACAGCATTATCACGGATGTTTTCCTTAAATATCTAAATAACTAAAATCTATGTTTTGTGAATACTAGTGCTGGGAGATTCGAAATAAAAAACAAGGGTGAGTTCATACCACGTCTTTATTAAAATTGTCGTATTTAGTCAAATCTCCTACCTACTATAAATAACCTTGTAATTTTACAAAATTTTACTCGTATTTAGTATGTTTGAGTAAGGCCTGTGAAAAAAGATATTATTTTTTAATGTAGCCTTTATTTGAGCCATTTTATTTGTTGTCTTTGTTTTTTTTTGAGTGTAATACTCAAAATGTTGCTGTTTTAAATTAGTACCGGGTAATTATTAGATCTTCCCCGACCACTGCCCCACTTTGATCTAAATATATCATCCTTTAGTAAAATATTTTTTTTATCTATATATTACATAAAGGTGATGGTAGAAAATGAAGTAGATTGTAGATTTACCAGATGACTTTGTAATTTATCAATGATGTTAGTTGTCAAATATTATCAAGAAGTAAGGGTGTTCAGCAAAACTATAACCTTAGAAATCTGACTTTAGAATTCAGAGCTAAGATTTACGCCGGTCTTAGTTAGATACATCCGACTCAGTGACTTTTCTATAGCGGAAGCTCACACCAGTCTCTAACACAAATAGCTCTATCTAAAAAACGGGTTTGACAAACACGTTTTAATTTTAACTGTTCAATTTCTGTGTAAGCGAAACCGGTTGGTAATAAGTGATAATAGCTTTATTGTGAAACAGTACAAGTGTATAAGTGATAAAATATTACATTAATTTATTTCACCTTAAAATATTTAAAGCATTCTTAAAAAACTAAACCCCTTGAATTGATAAAACGATTTATTTGGAATATTTTAGCATTTATTTTAATTCCAAAAACCTTCCAGTTGCTGAAGACGTATTTTCTTGTATTACAACTCGCCATTGTCCTTTGTTTATATTACTTAGATACGAAATAAAATTTATATTTTTTACTTCTGGCACCCGAAGGCCACTATGCCATGTTGCCATGGCATCTCATCAGTTAGTTCGTTTTCGTCATCAAAAATGGACTTAAAATAAATTGGACTTCCCTGTTATGAATGTTGCGAAAAACATAAAAAGGAAAAGAAGGAAATAATAGTTTCATCTTTTTTTTAATTAGATCGAAGCTAAAGTACCTAGCGTTTCTTTTATATGTGGAGATTTACGAAAATATCCTGTAAAAATTATCTTCTAGAGCTTACTGCTTATTTGCTATCCAATGATATAAAAACAACTTAAAAACTACACACTTTTTAATAGAAAAAGGCACAAACTCACCTGATAGTATGTGATTACCGTCGGCCATGGACAACTATACTATCAGAAGACTTGCAGTTGCGTTGCCAGCCTTTTAAGACAGAGTAGGCTCTTTTCTTGAAGGTTCCTACGTCGTATCCATTCCAAAAAGCTCCTGCCGGTAATTGGTTCCAGAGAGGACTAGTACGGGAAATAAGTGCCTCGAGAATCGCACAGAGAGCTTTCCATGATTTCTATAGAAACGATATTAATGATAGAATTAAAACGCAATCCAACTTTCTATGACGATATCCTAAAATCATATTTAAAAAAGGATAGGCGCATAGATTTCACTACATAGTATAAAACAAAGTAGCTTTCTCTGTCTGTCCCTATGTCCATATGCATGCTTAAATCTTTAAAACTACGCAACGGATTTTGATACGGTTTTTTTAATAGATAGATTGATTCTTGAGGAAGGTTTCAGTGTATAAACCTTTCAGATATTCCTACGAGAACAAAAGCTACGCGGGTGAAACCGCGGACAGGTCGCTAGTAATCTATAAATGAATGAGTAGTTTGTTTTTTTACTAACCCGTAATTTTATTATTAAGTTTATATTATATAAGGCCATATCGGATATCTCGCAAGGGATGTGTTCTGTAACTATAACTCACTTGGATAATATATTTGAGGTGGTCAAAATCTTGCGTTTATTTATACCGGTGTATAGTAATCTCAAGTAATCAGAACCTTCAGTGAAAATTGAAGCTGACTAGGTGAGTAGTTAGATATTAATTTAGCTTATTATTTTACTTATTTTATTACAATTTCATTCGCCGCGACGATCGATTGCTGTTTTGTTTGCGTTGCCGTAGAAGATGTACATGAATAGTAGTACATCTAAGACTTATTCTGTTGGCATGATTTCCGACTTAGAGATCCGTCGCGTGACTGTAGCTATGCTACAAATCTATAAGAAAAAGTTTTTGTGATCGAGTACACAGCTGCATACCCGGTGTCATAATTCTGTGCACGCCGCTGTTAGTTTGTGAGTATAAAGTATTATGTTTATGAAGGATAAGATGTATTATCGATCGATAGATCTTCTATAGGGTCGGTGATAGGTCGGTATAGATGATAATCTGTTGACTTCCTTATTGTTCGGCTTAGTTCGCTCGGCTCAGATCACGCGGTCCCGGATTACAACGCCTGGATCTGGCAGTGTTATGTACCTATCTACCTTCTTTTGTACGCACTTGATTATTATTAATAATAGGTATTTACGAAAAGAAATATTCGCTTAAGAAAAGAGTTTTGAAACTGCGTTCTACACAGCTTGTAACTGACGGCCTATCGTAAATCGAATCCGTGGATTTAGGCCATGATTCTGAGATGAAAATCGTTGGTAATTTTTGTGTTTTTTTTTTATTTGAACGTTAATTTTGTTTAATTTGATTTATTTTAATATTTTACAGTGCCTATTCCAAATAAATTGTAAAATTTAAGGAAATCCATAAAATAAGCATTATGTATTACGCATCACATACATACTACGCAAACGAGAGTTCCGCAGGTTTAGTGATGAGAAGGATAAACTATAATGAGTTCGTATGTTGTCAAAGAGGTCGGACAATATTTCACCTCATTTGAAGTGGTCCTCAAATGAAAAGTACACACAAGTAAGGTCTAATCGTATTGTTTGGGCAAAAATTGAATGAGGTTTATAAAAAGCCTAAATTAGTTCGTTTAGTCTTTTTATAAACCTCATGCAATTATGACTTGAGCGTGAAACACCTTTATGTTTTAGTACTTACTTGAGAAACATAAAATCATGCAAAATAAATTGTAATTAAAGTAAGGATTTATATTTGAATCAATAATTATCATTTTACGTGAACCTTGTTTACCAAGTCAAATTATAATTTAAAAACAATAGTAAATAAAATATTCAATATTGATTCGTTAATTTTGATAAATGCGATAAATTCTCACAAACGAAATCCAATTAAACCGCCTAAACTTTCAAAATCGTAAATAGACCTCAAAAATGTTACGAATATCCATTCACTTCAATTATTTTGTCAAGCGTGAGAAGTGTGAGCAGAATAAACACGTCAAAATACGCACGCGTGTTCGCGCATTCCCTTACTCTGTCTTGAGTCTTGAGTGAGCGACAAATTTACACTTTATTACAGCCCAAAAATTTTGTAGTGGTAGCGGTGTGTGTTTAAGTTTATCAGACAATTGATTCTTTGGTATGGGACATTTGAGGTGCTTAGTTAGACATCTCTACGCGGATGCAATCAGTCCAAGCACTGTGGTTCAAGCGATGCACAATTTACGTTATGTGTCGTGAAAATAAGAAAAAATTATATAAAGCAAATTTTACAATTCCAAAAAAAGGATATATATTTTAATTCTTCTTGCTTCTAGATGTTTAATATATTACTCGACCGGTTTCACTTTTAAAATCATCTTCAGGATGTAATATACTTAAGTTACGTATTTCTTTTTTTTTTGGCATGGGCGTTAAGAACTGCCAATTCGTCAAGTTTATGTTAACTAAAATTTAGAGTCGCTCTGATAACAGTTTATGACGAACGTACATATTATATATGTAATGTTCTTGTATCCTCAATCTCCCAGGATATTTTCACGACTTCTCAAGTCACTGGTGAGACCCGCTTGTGGGAGGTCAGTGCCCGATCCGGTATCCTGGTAAAAATACAAGACACATTAAATGCGAGTATGTACCCTTATCTTTAACAATTGTAAAGCTACTGCGTTTTCTGAGATACAGGAGCCCACATTTTTTTAAAGAATAGGACTGATAATGTAGTTAGTTCCGTACCGATCCCTAAAAGCCTACACTGCCTATAGGAAAGATGGTAGGTATTATTTTTATTTATGATTTAGTATTAGGTATTATTATTTACGTATTTATTTTTTGTATGGGGAACCCTTGTGTAGATATGAGTATTTTTAGTAGGTATTGGTTTTGTTTTCTTTTAACAAAGTTTGAATTTATAGGTTTATTTTAAATTTATTTAAAGTAATAGGTACGTTGCATTTTTTTTTAATTTTTATTAAACAACGCTTGCAGTCACAGGTTTATTTTATGTTTATTTTAAGTAATAACCACGTCGCGTTTAATTTATTAAAAAACGCTTAAAGTTAGAGGTCTATTTTACGTTTATTTTAAAGTAATGTATTAAGTTTATCTTATTTTGTGACAAATTCGAAGAATCAAATCAAACAAGGCTTAAAGATTAAAATTTATAAACTCGAAGGTATTTAATTGTGATTTTAAATCGGTATGTTTTAGTTTAGTTTAATGTAGGTAGGTAATTATAAAGAAAGTCAATAAAGTGATTAATATTTTTGTTTTATCGATTCAAAGGGTTTACAAAAGGCTCGAAGTGACCATAATGTTTAAAAGGCTCGAAGATACCAAAATGTACAACGCGGCGGATGTTAAATTCCTTCGATAGCCCACACTACCATTCTGCACATGAACATGGCAGTGTTATTTGGTAGCGTAAAGACCCTACAGAAACTATGGCCCTACTGTTCCTAATGTCGTACTGCCCTAAGTCCCTAACGTCCCTAGTACCCTAGCCCTACCATATAAAGAATATATACATATATACAGGTTGTCCCTGAAATCAATATCAAGCTGAAAACGAGTGACGGGCCAAGGGATGCTGGTTCTCTGTGGGTGTTACAATATTAATAACTGTGGGTGTTAAAATATTAATAAATTGTGGGTGTTACAATATTAATAACTTGTAGGTGTTACAATATTAATAACTTGTGGGTGTTACAATATCAATTAAATTGTGGGATTTACAATACTCAAGAAAATATTTCATTTTCAACAAAATAAGTTAAGTAGTTAAAAATTGAATTAATAACAAGAAAATCACCCACACTTATCCACCTTCATATGTGTTAACACTGATCCCATGCTAGCGAAAACTTCAATAGCTTTTTTAAACAAAGAAAAAAAATCACGTATCAAGTCTCACAAACTTTTGATATTGTAGCATTTATAAGATTTCTTTTCAATATTACAGAAATCCCGGAAGAGTTCGTTCAAGCATTTCTTAAAACTTGCGCTCAACAGAAATTAGAGAAAAATGGCGACACCTACACACTTATTAGCACAGATTCCATTGGTACAAAAATTGTTTATTTTCGACATGGTGAAGAATTTGAAGAAACGCGCGGTTGCGCCTGGATATATCGTGAGTCGGTTTTTATGTTTAACCTTAACCTATTTTCATATGACCAAGGAATTTACCCTTGACTCTACGTAGTGTTCTGTGTTCAAATTAATCCCTAGATTTTGGGAAATCGAAGGGTAACAATGATCATTTTAAAATTCCATAGTACTTTTATTTTTATAAATAAAAATAATTTAATTACATTTTCGATAATCTAATAGAAATTTAATCTAAGAGACTGTTCACTTAGATGAAATTTCTATTGCTGTTGCTTTCAACGACGATGTTTCGTAGACGTATGTGAAACATACGTCTACGAAACATCGAAAGCAACAGCTGAAATGAACAACTCGAGTCTGACCAGGCAGCGCGATATATTAGCGCGCTAAGACCCTTTGATGTACTGAAAACCGTTGGATATATCAGATCGGTGGACAGAAGCAGTTGAGTCCAAGGAGGAGGCATTGGCAGTTAGTTTGGACATGGCGAAGGCCTTTGATCGGGTATGGCACAAAGCGCTTCTCGCAAAGCTGTCTTTCTATGGGCTTCCCGAAAAATTATGCATCTGGATAACGATTTACTGGGCTGATTGGTACATCTAAGTCGTAGTCGACGGTGCGTGCTCTGACCTTAAATCTGTCAATGCTGGTGTTCCCCAAGGCTGAATGCTATCACCGTCACTGTTCCTTCTGCATATCAATGACATAATGCGAATTTGCAACATACATTGCTATGCGAATGACAGTGCTGGTGATGCTACATACTTCGGCCGTAGCGGTATTTCTTGGAAACACGTTGAAGAGTGCCAATACAAGCTTGTATCTGAAGTCGAGAGTCGACTTACCGATGTCTTGAAAAGTCAAAACCTGGTCACTTTTAACCCCAACAAGACACAGCTTTGTATGTTCGCTGCTAAGAAGACACCCTTTGTTTTACACCTCGATTTGAGGACACTCTTCTGAGAGGTTCAGCTAGGGTCGGAATTCTAGGAGTCGACATATCGAATTACGTTCAGTTTCGCGGCCGTTAGCCTCCAGTGTTCAGCAGAGTGAGATAGTACTTCTTGCCAGCAAATCGCCTTCAACTTTATAAGACACAGATTGCACACATGGAGTACTGTTCTCATCTCTGGGCCGGAGCCTTCCAGTAACAGCTTCTTCCTCTTGGTCGCTATCAACGTAGAACGGTTCGAATCGTTGACGACCAGGCTATTTCGAAACAGTCTGACTCTTTGGCATCACGCAGAGATGTAAGTTCACTCTGCGCCTTCTATCGTATTTATCATGGGGAGTTTTCCGACGAGTTGTTTGGATTAATTCCTGCTGCCGAATTCCATCATCGGACATCGCGTCAAAATTTGATGTTCCATCCTCACCATTTCGATGTCTGGAAATCCACAACTGTGCGATTATCTCGACATTTTATGCCTCACACTACTCTGTTGTAGAATCAATTACCGGCAGGGGTGTTTCCGAATGGATACGACATAGAGACTTTCAAGAATGTCCCTATGTCGTATCCAAGTAAGCTAATCATTCTTAAAAGGTACACCTCCTGCTCGTTGGCCCCCTCTTCTATGATAATTTATGCTAGAGAGCTAATTTGAAATGAAAAATTTCTCGTCAGGGCAATTAGTATTAGTATACATGCCGAAATGTGTAGATTATAGAAGTTTAAAACTCTATATAGATTATACGTAGGTCACACTGTAAGTTTTGCGTAACTTAAAAAAACAACATGTTATAACCAAAATATAATGTTTATTGCTTTTCAAAATAATCTCCTTTAAGTTTTAAACATTTTTTCATGCGATCGAACCATGTTTTAAAACAGGAGGACCACAGATCTGAAGGCATGTTTTCTACATGCTGATTGAACGCTATTACTGCCTCTTTGGAGTTGGTATAAACCTCTCATGAAATCTTTGACTTTGGGGAAAATACAGAAATCACATCGTGCTAGGTCGGGGCTATGCGCAGGATGAGTGACGAGATGAATTTTTTCGGAAGCTAAAAATGACTTTGTTTTGTTGGCCGTGTGTGAAGAAGTTTTTTTGATCTTCAAGTGGAATTGTACAGATGGGACCTGTAGCTCAGAAAAAAAAAGCGATCATTTATTTACCAACGTTTCTCGCCTGTCTCACTTTTGTTGGCCTGTTCTCATTTTCAAACACCCATTCACAAGATTGCTGTTTTTTTCGGGTTCAAAACAATAAATCCTCGTTTCGTCTCCTGTGACAATATCATAAACAGCATTAGAATGTCCGCGGTCGTACTTCAGTAGCATCTGTGAGCACCATTCCACGCGAGCCCGCTTCTGCTCCACTGTCGATTCATGAGGGCCCCAACAAAGTTTCTGAACTTTCAATTCTTCGTCTAAAATTTTCTAAATTTGGCTCATACCAATCCCTAATAGTCCTCGTATTGTCTCATAGGTAATCCGGGGGTTTTCTTCAATTAACCGTTTAACAGTAGCCACTTTATTTTCTCTCTCTCAAATTCAGCAAACCATCGCCTCACGGTGCTCAAACAAGGTGCTTCTATCCCAAAAGCATTTTGAAGACGAGCGGCATAGTCTTGCGGAGAAAGAGAACTTTTAAAGTCATAAAAAATCATCGCTCTAAAATCTTTTCGAATTAATTCCATTTTCGTATGAACAATACGAAAATACATTTGCCCCGACCTTATAATGTGGCATTTGTTGCGAATGTATTTATCACATCTTTAGTGAGTGTCAGGTGTGAGCAACCATAATTTAAATGTGGCATTTGGTTGTGAGCGATTATAATATGCGTCATTAATTTATAAGCCATGATTCATGTTAAACAAGTTATTGTTATACCAAGGCTTAGAAGTTTCCCGAGACCTAAAAATTTTTCCGCATGTTTAGCTGGTAAAATTTTGAATTTTTTTTAATGTAGTTTAGTTAAAGCTATTTTCCTATAATTTTGCAATTATTCTCCCAGTGTACCGTAATTAGTCACTATCAATAAAATTAATTTAAATGCATTAAAACTGCAACGACCGATTTCCAATACTGTATAACTGAAACTGTAGATCAGATCTTCAGCGAAATTGTATGGCACTCAATGGGAATTAGAAGGAAGGAGAAGTAGTACGATGGAAAGTATAGAATATATAGAAGTAGTAGTATTTTTTTAATATTATAAGATAGCAAATAAGCAGATGGGTCTTCCGATATAGTCAACCAGCGCCATAGACATCAAAGATGTTAACGATGTATTGCAATCTGGCGAGGTTTAATACCACATGCATAAGTTACTGGTTACCTTTAATCTCCAAACTGGAACACGACAGTGACAAACATGACGCTATCGCGGCATAGGTAAGTACTAGAGTACAGTACCAGTACCCGCCCGAGACGATGCCGAGCTCTACCAACTAGTAACCACGATGTAAATGACACGCATAGCCAATTGGGCGCTTTTTACGACCTGCCTGGCAGAACGGCAGTTGGTCTATTCTTCAAAAGAGCCCGGACCAAAATGGGGTAATAACAATCATAACAACAACATACAGCCGAATTAATATCCTTCTTTTTGGGAAGTCTTTTTAAAATAGATTGACAGCCTTATACCTACAGCGTGTAAGGGACGGTCTACCGAAAATAGAAACCATATATTTAGACCATGATTCTAAAATGAAAACCGTTGCAAATTTGTGTGGGAAATTATTGATTACGTCTCTATGTACAGTGATCTACAGTGTTTTTTCTAAAAAATAATAAAAAAACAATGGTCATAAAAGCATATACCTGGACATAAAGAAATTCGCAATCCCTTCAAAATGTTGATGGTTTTTGGAATAAACTAATAAGTTTTTGGAATAAAATATCGCGTAAAATAAACGGCTGGTTCGCGAATTTCATGGACGCTACCACCTAGCAATGTACCTACGCTTGTAGCCGGTTTGTCAGGAATTAGGACACACTTTCTATCTTTAAGTGAACCTAAGGAAAAAGTGTCAGAAATATGCCACTACGCCCGTGACATACTAATTTAAATGGCGGCAGTAGGCAATTTCTAAGTATCTATAAAGTGTCTTAGCTCAGAATTACACACCTATTATTTGAGAAAATTATCAGTCAGATAATAAGACAACTGACGAATACAGTCATCTGAGTAATCTACAATCTCCTTCATTTTTTACTGTCACCTTTATAAATATAAATATTTAGAGTAATGGTTGGGGAAAGATCTTATCTCTTCTGTTTAATAAAGATCTAATCTAAATCTTTGCCTAATTTAAAACAGCAATATTTTTAACATTGCAATTTCAAGAAAACATAGACAACAAATAAAATGGCTCGAATAAAGGCAATATTTAAAAAATAATATCTTTTTTCACAGGCTATACATATTTACTCAGACATACGAGTGAAATTTTACAAAATTACAAGGTTTTCTTATGAAAGAAGATTTGACTAAATACGATCATTTTAAATACCAGGCATGGTCCCACCCTTGTTCTTTAAGGAAATATACAAAATAACCAATGTAATATGCACCTCATATATATCGCTCAAAATAACCGGCTGGTTCGCAAATTTCGTGGACGCTACTAGACCTAGCAATATACATAAAAAATTCAAAAAAGGCAAATTTCACATTTCTCACAAAAAAGGAGCAGTTCCTTTTGACCATGTGACTAGAGAGTAAAAATAAAATGTTTTCTTAATTTTTCGGTACACCGTCACGTACAGAAATTAGAAATCGGAAGAATTTCATTCAATAAAACTTTTTACTGGTTACTTTGACGCGTCAACATTTTTTTTTAAAACTACTACGAGTACTGGGTCGGAAACGCAGCCAGACACTGATAATATCCAGTGGAAGAAGCTCAGCGGACTTGTCTTTTTTCCATATCATTTTTCTCACAATATTACAAGATAACAAAAAATATATTAAGATTGGTACGAAGAGCAATTAATCCCAGGCTTTTTTGTGTTCTAAATAATCTGAGATTTTGTAATACCCTTTTTTACACAGTTTTGTTTTAACATTTTTTTTTTAAATTCATTTTCTAGCAGATCTCTTATAGTTTCGGGAAGTTTATTGGAATAATATAAAAGAGTTACTTATTCTGTGGAGATGAGATGCATGCACAACAAGATTGTTTTTGTTCCTGCAAACTGTATATAGATACATTACAGCCTTACACACCTTGACATCTTAAATACATCGTTTTGTTTCAAATGATATTATTGGACAAGTAAGGTAAGGTAGCCAGTAGACTTATAGACATAGTGATGGAATAGTAGACATATAAAAATTTTTTCGCGAATATATCGCGTTCTATTGCTTGGAGGTCAATAAAAACTTTTTCTACTCGAGACATTCGCGAAATTATTTTTTTAAATGCCAGGTTGTCTATTTTTGCTAAACAAAGTAATCTATATTTAAAGGATTTTATAGTCTAAGTACTTGTACTTCTGAGTAATTATGGATTCTAATTTGCAGCAATTGGTAATCAACTTAACAATAGAATGTTTTAATTACTTAGCCTAAATAGCAGTACTTTATAAGTAATGAAAATCCTGAGCCCAAGGTGATATTCATCTATTTCTAACTTTATAGTTATTTCTCAATAATATATGTTTTAAAATAGCAAGTGTGCTTTAATATTTTTAATGGACTTCTCAAAAGGAAGAAGTGCAATTCCGCTGTTCGTTTTTTTATGTTTATTATCTCAGACCTCGGTCGTTTATGAACCAGCTTTCAAAATATTTTTTTTTGTTTGGAGAGTATACACTCCGTGTAGTCCCATTCTGCAACCGGTAGTCCACGTTCGGATTTTGGTACCACCGCTTTTCCTTGTCGCAATAGCGTCAACGCTTGCACTGTGTTCCGATTTGGAAGGTAAGGTAGCCGGTAAACATATGCATGTTAACTATCGTCCTCTTTTTTTAACATATTAGGTGCTAGAGGCATTGGCTGTCTTTTTCCATCAGTAGAGATATGTGCTTGTTTGTTATCTTATGATATAAAAAAAATTGCCAGCTCGTTACATTTCGTCTGTAATATCATTCAAAGGTAACCAAATCTGGAGTCTGTAGAATGCTTTCTACATTACCCTTCAAACCGGAACATAGCCGTGACCAGTTCTGACGCTATTGCGGCAAGAATAGGTAAGGCCAAACCCACACGAGATATTGACAAACTCTATAATTTAGCCACAATGTTAGTGACTTACTAGTCAATCGTTTGCTTCTTACAAACTGCCTGGCAGAACAGTAAATGGTATTTTCTTCGAAGGGGGCTCGCTCGACCAGCGTAGGGGCTTCTTGTATTATAGCTTCTGCTTTGTTTAGGTAAGCAGACCTCTACAACACACCACATGTAAAGTAGATCGCTTCGTAGTACGCACGCCTTTCTGATACGAGGCTGTTTCTCCGATCTGATTTAATCACACATACTGACATCGCGCTTTCTCAAGTTGCGATCATCGGATGCTGATCGCTGCTATTGGGCCTTTATCAATGGGTTCTCACCTGGTAGGTCTTGATCGCGTGGGATATCGTGAAGAAAGAAGGCTCACCAAACAAGACCACATTTCTGGATAACACCACATCACCAGAGAATACCACAAAGTAACTAACTAACTAGTCGCTATAACCCATGAACCTGATGGTATTAACGGCCAGCGAAAGATTGGCCTATCTACGCAGCTAAGCTGCAACTCAAGCTGTTATTGAGATGTTTTTTAAAAAAATCTGAAAAGTATTGTTTGCTCAAGCTGAAGGTTAAAACTTTTATATACAATAACAAACAAACTCTTGGTTTTCTCGATGGAAAGAGAAACTATTGCCTATAGGCACCAAAGATGTTAATGGTACGTTTCTATCCATGTAGTTTATCAGTTACCTTACCCTCCAAACCGAACACAATTACAAACATTGACGATATTGCGACAGGAATAGGTAAGGTGACGGTACTTAACCAGAACGAGCAGTTGTAGAATTCTACCATCTAGTAGTACCATCTAGTGATATGTTTGGCCATACGCTCGTCTTTTATGAACTGTCTGGCAGATGGCTTATCGCCAGCGAGGACTTGTGCCAACAAGGGGAAACGGGGACTTCATGATCAGAGCAAAATAAGCCAATGAAGTAATATAGTATTTTATTTTTATATCATAAGATAGCAAACAAGTAAATGGGTCTCCTGGTGGAAAGAGTCAACCATCGCCTATAGATGGTATGAATGGTGCATTGCTATCTTGTGGCGAGGTCTAATACCACATCCATGTGTTTATCAGCTACCTTACACTCCAAACCGGAACACGACAGTGACAATCACTGACGCTATTGCAGCAAAATAGGTAAGGCGCTGGTACCAGACCCGGGCGAGACAACGCAGAACTCTACCGCCTGGTAGTCACAATGGGAGTGACTTGTATAGCCAATAGATCGCCATTTACGACCTACCTGGCACAACGGCAGTTGGCCTGTACTTCAAAGGAGCCCGGGATCAACATGGAAAATATTCTTTAGAAGCCTTATTATTTTAAATTATTCGTATATGTACCTACAGCTTCGCGTACCTTAAAAAATGTAAAAGCATTAGCGACGAAGTGTCATATTGAAATTTTTTATCGACAGTGTTAGCAATAGGGAAAAAGAAGGGGAAGAATGAAGGAATCTTTGAGACATTTTTAGGCAAATAAGAGGAGTTATAAATTTGATTAATGTGTGTGTCTGTCTTTGGCACTGTAGCCTTTAAAAAAGTGAAACAATTTGAATGCGGTACCGGTAACCTTACCCTCCAAACCGGAACACGATTGTGACTAGCACTGATGTTATTGTGGAAGGAATGGGTAAAGGGGAGGTACTATACCCCGGCGAGAGAATGCAGACGTTCAAAATAATGACGTTACCATCAATTAATAAACTCGAAATGCATTTGTTAGAAAATATCCCCAGCTTTTTAAAAAATAAATTGAATACCCACGAACCTTTACAACCAGATTTAAATTGAACTTATAATTACCAATTCCAAACCTTGAAAGGCACAGCTCCTGGCCAAATGTTATGTCTGCAAAAATCTATATAAATGTTATGAATACGACTATATATAAGTTTGGATGTTTGGATGGTTTTTGCTACTCAATCATGCATAAACTACTAAACGGATTTGAATGAAATTTGACACAGGTAGATGATCCTACAATGTAGTATGATGATGATGACCTGAAATAGCAGGAAAAATTAGAAGATCCCGCGGGATTCACCAAAAACTTTTATAATGTAGTGGGCTACACGCTGCAGCTAGTACCTATAATAACATATAATAAATTACCCGAAAATTGAAATTGGAAGAAAATGCTAAAAAATCTAAGTGATGTTCAAAACTTATCCATACTAATATTATAAATGCGTGTGTTTGTTTGTCCGTCTTTCACGGCAAGACGGGGCCACGTATTTTCGTGATTTTTTAAGTGGAAATAGTTGAAGGAATGGAAAGTGACATAGGCTCCTTTTTTCTCTCTCTAACCCCCCACTTCCCTAAAATGAATTTAACGCAAGAGAAGCCCCGAGAAAAAGCTAGTTGATAAGTAAATGTTACTATAGTTGATAGCATAAACTAATTTTTGAACGCTAAATATTAATAAGAAACATTTATTTATTCATAAAAATGGATTGATTCGCCTTTCCAATGCTACACCCTATCAAGGTACATATGAAATGTTTAACATATGACACAATAATGTATTGAGTATTGACCCACTGACCATTGACTGACTGACCATTCTACCCACTTAGTAGCCACGATGGTAGTGACTCGTATAGCTGATTGTTCGCCTTTTACAAACTGCCTGGCAAAACGGCAGATGTTCTATTATCTAAAGGAACTCAGGCCAAAATAGAGGAAAATATTAAATAAAAATAAATTACATAACCTATATGTAATTTTAAAGTTGTGGCAAAATGAAAAATGAAAATGAGAATTTATTTAGCACTGTTTTGTGCATAGGAAATAATACAAATAAAAGAAAATAAACGTTACATAAGTACAATGCGAAATTATCTCTACTTAAAAATATTTTACCCAATCTGTTAACGAAAAAGAAACGAGTTAACTTCGTGTATTAATAAGTCTAAATTAAAAATTTAAACAATCCTGATACGTTCTTTTGCCATTAGATCATTGGGCTGTTTTAAGTGCATCATTCACGAAGCGAAAAATTAAAAAAATAAATTTTTGGCTAAAATAAATTTCTTCTACTTTTATCACTTCAATGAAATAATAGTGATATTTCATCAAAGAAACAGAATTCCAAATTGCGTATCGATCAGGCTTGTACATTTTGCTTAATACGTTTCATCAAGTAGAAAAGAGCTGGTGTTCTTGAAATGGTTGAACAGATTTTGTAAATCATAGCTAAGAACCATCTGTCAAATATAGTTTTCAACTTAATAACTAATAAAATAAAAATATTTTACTAACTTTAAAAAACGTCATTTTGTTGAGTGTGTTTTAAAGTGTCTAGATGACGCCAGAATTTTTTCAATATTTAATGGCATAAAAAATATATTTAAAACCTTCGCTCACAACAGTGGCGGCACGTGCATGGCGAAATTGCCGCGCGAAAGCCGCTTTACAAATTAAAATTATAAATAAATATTGGAGCTACAATTCCGGAAGTCAAGAACTTTTTTACAAAAATTTCTTGCTTTTTATAAAACTTTTATAATATTTGAGCGTCATCGTGAAAATAGTCGGAAAAGATCCCTAGGAGCTCAAAACGTGGAGATCTGGTGAAAAATCGATTTTCGGAAATCGTGGTAACTTCCTTATCTACATACGTAGCTGGAAGTTGAAAATGATATTCTTTACTCTTCGCAAGAGAACAGCCGTTATTTATTTATTCATAAGCATATTTTTAGGTAAAATATTGCGACTTATGTTTCATCTGGAAACTTTCAATACTATAGTAGTCAGCGAGACTTACACGCGTTAGTTTCTACTGGACCAAATTGAAATTAGCAATCGATGTTTCAGATTATATAATTAGGGGAGCCCAAATTGCTAAATGTGTAGTTACTAGAGCGTCGTAGGTACTTATTGGATTTTGTAGATTACATTATAGGAAAAATAAAAGCTTATAATATATAATATTTTTCATTTCAGTGGTGGGGAAAAATCTACAGAAAAAAAATGTAAACAAAAACAGTGTCGTGGAAACATTGAAGCGCAGATTAAGGTATGCAAGGTTAATTGTCAACTAAAATTTAGAAAATCTGACGATTTAAGTGAGAAAGGGAACCGTGGGAAGATACTAGACATGCGCAAAATGTGTCAATGAAATGAAATGAATGAAGTACTTCTTTTCGCCCAATGAAGTACTTCATTGGTTTAGTTCAGTACTTCATTTCCTTCAGTAAATTTTATGATTAATCTAGTCAATCTAATGTATGAATGAAAGTCGGTGTAAAGGATTGCGAGACACTGGCCTTTGATTTCGTTTGGCATTTGGAACTCGTTCCCATTCAATTACAGAATTGTTTATTCAACTATAAAATAATTACTACAGTATCTTTTGACTATACCCTTCAAAATTAATTACGTTTTTCGCCGTGTTGGTCCCGACCTCCTTTGAAGAATAGGCCAACTGCCGTTCTGCCAGGCAGGTCGTAAAATGCGACCGATCGGCTATCGAGTCACTACCATCGTGGCTACTAGGTGGTCAAGTTCTGCATTGTCTCTCCCGGGTCTGGTACCACCCCATTACCTATTCCTGCCGCAATAGCGTCAGTGCTTGTCGCTGTCGTGTTCCGGTTTGGACGGTAAGGTAGCCGGTAAACTTATGCATGTGGCATTAGACCTCGCCACAAGATAGCAACGCACCATTAACATCTTTGGTGTCTATAGGCGATGGTTGATTCCATCAGGAGACCCATCTGCTTGTTTGCTATCTTATGACATAAAAAAAAATTTACAAATGTACCCCTCCTACCTAGTGTGATGTCACATATTTTACAATTTTACATTAGAAAAATGATCTCCTTCGATTATTTTTATCTATACAGGTATTATATTTGGAAAAAAATGTGATGTCACAAAATTTGGGACCCCTCCCTACCCCTTGTTACACAATGTCACATTTTTTCGACCCTCTCCCTCCTCCTTAACGTGTGACGTAATGTATGGATGGCCCCTAATCCGTGTTTAACATAATTTTTATAAACAAAAGATCTGCTAAAAACAGATTGATTGCTTCTTAAAATTAGTTTGCGTTTAGGAAATTGGCCGTGTGATTTGTACTTCTTTTTCATCTTTTAATCATTCCTTTCATTAATTAGTTAGCGATTGATTGCCAGCGACATTACACGTGTAAGTTTTGACTGAAATAATTTTAAGTAATTATATTGTAACATTCTTTATGAAAATACAATTAAACGAATAAAATTTGTGATTAAGTGTGAAATAACAAGAGAGCGTGCGACCTTAATCACTATTACTTGTACTATTATCTATTCTGTGCGTTAAGACTACATTTACATTTACATTTAGGGCACCTGTTTCTTGTAATTAAATACTCCTTAAGGTTTGATTGGTTAAGATTTTTTATTTTAATGAAATCAGTGCGTGACGCCATAATGATTGTAATTTGGAAGTAAGGCAGTTGGTAAAAGTTTTGTGATTTCATTTTATTTTGGTGAATATCTGCTGCAGGGTACGGAGACACAGGAAATGTGTGCTGCAGTTTTACTGCATTTAAAAAGTCATTGGGAACTCGATTGAAAAATTTGATATAAGTTTAGTCAAATCCGTGAGCAACGGCTTGTTATAATTTTAAACTGTCCTGTAAATAAATTGATAAGATTGTTAGTAGAGTAGAGTCTCTTTAATAGTCAAGTCTTTGGTAATGACCATTTTATCTTCATTGTTTCTCAAGTAATAAGTGACTTTATATTGTTTTCGCTTCAATAACAATAAGGGTGTTTTGATTTAAAGATTATCAACTAAATTAAAACAGTATTTTCAGTGAACATTTTCAGAAGGTTAGTTAAGTGAATATTTTTATTGTATAAATTTTTTCCATTTCTATAATCTGTTGTAACGATTACTTTTTCTGATTAAAAATTATATATATTTAATTTGAACAAGCTCCCAAGTAGGAAAGTTTTGAATAATAATGATATTCTTTACTGTCTTAGATATTACTTATAAATTTTACGTATTATAATCTATTGTTTTTTATTTATTTAATAAGGCCTTTTCACAAAAATAGTCAATCCCGGCCTCATAGGTAAATACGTTAGGGTTTAGTATACATTAGTTTCTTAATTTTAAATATTCTTTTATAAATAAGTTAATATTTTTTGCCCTTATTTTATCTAACTTAAATTTTTTTCTTAATTCAATTGTCTACTATTTTTTTAATTAATAGTCAATCGTTTTAACTATGTGTTTATTGTAATTTAGGTAGTTATTATTGTTATTTTTATGTTTAGTTCAACCATCATATTACTATTTTCTTTTTTTAAAATTTTAAATACGAATACGCTGCCCCCATTTAAATTTTTCTGTTCCATTTACTGGTTGACTGGCAGAGAATGCCTTTAAGACTTTAATTTTAACCTATGTACAATTTTAACGCATAAGAGTAAATAAATATATTCTTTATTTTTTTACTCTGATCTTTTAGATTTGCTTCCAAATGATGAAGTTTTTTTAAATTTGACTTAGAGACTTTGTTACTTGGGTCAAATGTAAAATAATTAAAAATTCACTTAAATTCATAAATATTATTACATTTTGTACCCTTTTGGGGTAGGCAGAGTAGGCCGGACGATGTCTACGGCAAAAACAATAAGAAAAATGGGTGGTGATCATATCATCCTATTAATTTATCTAGGGATTGCGATAATCCGAACTAACAACGGCACATCCTTTTATCCCAGGCATCAGGCGAATGCGCAAAAAGTCTTAAATTACCGTTACACCATGAGGTGCGCGACAAATTAAGTAGTCGCGCACCTCATGCTGTGGAGTGATATTGAATGGATCTTAAAAAAATATTGCGTGTTTAAGTTTTAAAAACACGCTATGCTTCGATTAAGAGATTCGTTTGCGAAATATTAAGTTTTAATATGCTAGTTGTTTCTGGATGTGTATATGGTGGTATACGTGGTATAAAAAATGAGATAGGCCTCTTCTTAATCCGCGATATTGTATTAGGCAATTGTATATAAATATTCACGGGACAAATTACACGACTGATCTAACCCCAAAGTAAGCAAATTATTTTGCTTGTGTTATGGGTGTTAGTCAACGATACTAATATATATAAATACAAGAATAATACATAGAAATACATATATAAATACAAGAATATATTTAATAAACACAACAATACACAACAATACAAACATTTAAGCTCATCACACAAATGTTTGTCCCCGTCGGGGATCGAACCCGAGCCCTATATGTCTAAATACGAGACTAATATCATTGGCTAATCTAGAGAGCTATACAACAGGCTATACTAATGATATGGACACGTTTAAACCATGGAACTATTAAGACACTGTACTACTAGCGGCAATCTATACACATCCATATTTGTTTTATTTAATAATATGTTTTTTATGTTTTTTAAGGAAATTATAAAGATACTAAAATTCCAACGGAGTTTAAAAAAATTCTCCCTACCTAAGTTCAAGCATTGTGTGACAATGTTATTTTTTACTAATTATTAAAGTAGTATCTTGACGCCCGTATTCCCGAAAGGGTAGGCAGATGTGCAACAAGTGCACCCACGATTAGCCGAAGATACTTGGTCCCACAATGTGATAGGTAGCCAGCCTATCCAACCGGGAACTTTCCAATCTCGGACAATGTTTTTTTATTAGAAAACTGAAAAAACACATTTTTAAATTGCCCGACCCAGGAATCGAACCCGGGAACTCATGTGGTCAACTTCGAAACCGCACCACTACACCACAGAGGCGATTACTACTAATTATCAACTAGCGACCTGCTCGCGGTTTCACCCGCGCAGCTTCTGTTCCCGTGGGAATATCGGAAAGGTTTATACACTAAAACCTTCCTCAAGAATCAATCTATCTACTAAAAAACCGCATCAAAATCCGTTGCGTAGTTTTAAAGATTTAAGCATACATAGGGACATAAGGACATAGGGACAGACAGAGAAAGCGACTTTATTTTATACTATATAATGATGTAAACACGGTTTCCAGAGTGCTAAGTGTGAGTTTTACTTTTCGCTTTCGATCGTGAGCGCGTTTGGAGTTTACTAGGAATTTGTATGTGACTTGTACAGCGCCACCTATTGGTAAACGTGAGAAACCAGTTTACCACTAGGTGGCGCTGTACAAATCACATACAAATTCCTAGTAAACTCGAAACGCGCTCACGATCGAATGCGAAAAGAAAAACTCACACTTAGCACTCAGATATTGTATATTTCTAATACATAATATCTGGTGTTTACATTGAGTAAACATGGTCAATGACCGTATAGGTATCGTGGAATTATTTTATCATTGTAAGTTGCGATGTCACAAACATTAGATTATTTTATGTTTGGAATTTATTCGGATAAACAGGTTTTTTTTATAAGCCATGTTGTTTCCGCACTTAGCCACTTGGGCCTTTGTACGTAGCTGGCTAAACCTATTCCAGCCATCCTAACTTCTTCCAGAAATTTATAAGACAGCTGATGGTTTCGCAAGCTTCTTTTGGAATTTTTGGGTTTTTCAGGATGTGTACCCGTTGTTCGACCACGCTCCTGTACTCAAGGAGAACGTGAGCGGTTGTTTTTTCTTCCTCAATGCAGCCGCGGCATAGAGGGCTGTCTGTTACACCTATGTTGAATAGATGTCCACAACTTTTCCCAGGTCACTTCTGTTGAGTTTCATGATGCGTTGTGCCAGGTGTATCGAGAGGGCCGGCACAATTTCCTTTGTTTTTTGTTTGCCTGCTTTCATTTGTAGGAATCCACAACGCTACATGTTATTGGCGTGTTCTCTCAGTTAGCCATGTGGTTAGATGGCTATGGGGCATGACGGCTATCGGATCTGGACCTAATGGTTTTCTGTTAGCTCCATCTTTTGCCAGTTTGTCAACTTTATCGTTGCGCTGAGAGTTGCTATGACCTTTTATCGTTGCAGGATTATTTGGTTGGTATCTGATGCTGCTTCTAAAACGGATAAACAGGTATTCAAAATTGATAAATACTCATAAAATATATCCGTTTTTCCTTGATTACTTATTTATCCAAAATAGCGGAAAATACAATTTTCAATTTTGGTTTCGTTATTTAACTTAAATTTTGTTATTTTTGAAACAAAACAATTGAAATACATGAAAATCTGAAAATAAAGATAAGTGCCGTATTTTTTTTAATGACTAGCAATAACAGAAAACCTGTACCTAATAAGTATTCAATCATGAATATTTTCGTCAAATACTGTTTAAGTTAGATACAATTATTAAACTGTGCACAGTAATAAATGCACCATTTTTAATAATGTGGAACTTTATAAACACATTGTCTAGTTTTACTTATACGAGTGTGTAGTATAAGTACCAACTACAGATAAGAAGGTATAGAGGTTGTTTGTGATCTAATCAGCTATGTCTCCCAGATACTAAGGTAAACACATGTTAGCCCGGATTCCCTTTTAAGAATAGCCCATCTGCAAATCTGCGTGGCACTCCATAAAGGCAATGGATCGAGTATGAGTGTCATTATCATCATGGCTATTGGGTGGTAGAGTTCCGCAACGTCTTGCTGCTCGGGTTTGGTACCACTGCTTTACTTATTTTTTTCCCGACGATGTCAGTACTTGTTACTTTCGTGTTCTAGTTTGAAGGGTAAGATAGCTGGTAAAATTATGTAGGTGGAATTGCAACGCAGTCGATAGCACCGTATGATATTTGATGTCTATAGGTGATGTTATACTGATGATAGAGCAAAAAATATAGATAAGCATACATTTTTAAAAAAGTTCAAAATTATTAAATTATTATTGTTATTTATTATTATTATTGTTATTATTTTCTGTTTTCCTTTTTCTCGAACTTTCAATGGTTTCGGTATTTTTAAGAGAGACCACGGGTCAAAGCCAAGTGGTAACTCATAGGGAAGTTTATTCATCAATTATGTCTTCTTGTAAAAATTTACGCACAATGCGACACGTGTTTAGTAGCACTGCTTTTTGCATGGTCATGTATATGTTTCTCGGCAATTCGATCTGTTCTAAATAGTGAATAAGGAGTGTTGGTATAACACCTGTGCCAGAAAGTAGAAGCGGCGCGATAAATACTCTATTCATATTCCATATTCTGATTATTTTTTTTTTTAGTGTCGTATATTTATGTATTTTTTCAGTTGATGTCTTTTGCAAGTTGTATTAGGAACCGCAATGTCTATTAAATATGTGTATTTATTATTATTATTATTATTATTATTATTATGCCCGTGTTGGTCCCGGACTCCTTTAAAGAATATACCAATTGCTGTTCTGCCAGGCAGGTTGTAAAGGACGACCGATTGGCTATATGAGTCACACATACATCGTGGCAACTAGGTGATAGAGTTCTGCATTGTCTCGCCCGAGTCAGGTACCACCACCTTACCTATTCCTGCCGCAATGGCATCAGTGCTTGTCACTGTCGTGTTCCGGTTGGGAGGGCAAGGTAGCTGGTAAACTTATGCACGTGGCATTAGATCTCACCAAAAGATAGCAACACGCCATTAACATCTTTGGTGTCTATAGGCGATGGTTAACTCTTTCCATCAGGAGTCCCATCTGCTTGTTTGCTATCTTATGATTTAAAAAAAATGCATAGAACACTACAAAACACTACGCTATAATCTTCGATTATGTATTGTCTAGATAAGACAATACATAATCTAAGGTAATAGCGTAGTATTTTCGAAACCGCAAATAAAATTACTAGACATTAAACTTCAAAAAATAACTATCCAATTTCCTAAAAAATATAAATATCCATCACGTTGAGTAAATATATCGGATATTTATAAAAAAAAACTCCGTGCTCTCTTAAGACTTTTTGTAACTAAATTGCAAGTTTTTAGACTGACTGACGAATCGAGGTCATTGTCGACCGGGCTTGCTTTAACCATAAACTCGACAAAACTATTTGTCTGCTATTTAATACTATCCATAAATTCTAAAAACTCATAGTGTCAGCGTGTACATGCAAATAGGTTAACAATTTTCGGTGTATATGAACTGGACAAGAGATAGGAAAATTTCAAAATACACAATAATAAATCTCTACAAAATACTGTAAACAACTGATAACAAGTAATTTTCAACTTACAAAGTGTCAGAAATTATACTGCCGAGATTAAACAGAGATTTTCGAAATAATGGGTCGTTTCATTATAAACTAGTCATATTCACCGCCTCGTTGGTCGAGTGGTTAGCGAAACTAACTACGAATCAATAGAGTTTAGGTTCGAATCCCAACAGGGTAAAACATTTGTGTAATGAGCATAGATATTTTACTTCTAAGTAAGGTTGTTTATTATGTATGTAACAGTATTTATATAAGTATTTCTATCTATTAGTATCGTTTGACTAACACCCATAACACAAGGTAAATAATTTGTTTACTTTGGGATTAGATAGATTTGTGTAATTTGTTAAGCGATTTTATATTATATACTATATATATATATATATATATATATATATATATATATATATATATATATATATATATATATATATATATATATATATATATATATATTATATATATATATATATATATATATATATATATATATATCCAGCTGCAAACAAACATCTTTCCAGGGTTTAAAACTTTTTGATTGTATGTATGTATGATGTATGAACTTTATTCGTGTAAATCAAAAAGTTTTACACTCTTGAATAACATTTGTTTTTAACCCCCGACGCAAAACGAGGGGTGTTATAAGTTTAACATTAACATTTGCTTAAAACAAATGCTGAAGTATTGGGTAATTAATATTTTAGGAATAGTGAAAAACTACATATACCCAGCCAAAGACTCCACATTTTTAAAAGAAATGCCTATTGTATGGTAATTAATTATACAATATAAAAATGTAATTATACAATGTAAAAATGTTAATGTGAAAGCCCTGATGATGCTTTAATAGGCGAAACCGGTTGGCTGTAAGTTTAAAAGTGATTAAATTACATTTGTGAAACAGTACAAGTGCTTATATTATATAATCAATATGATGCGGTTTCACCAAGTGCCGACGATGGAAAGTATAAATTAATTCAAGTTACTTTTTAACTACTTTCTGATATCCGTTTGTACAAAAACTTGGCAGATTTTTTAAAGCTCAGTGACCATTCATCTGAGCTCATGATGTAGCCTGGACGTAGGGACTGGAACTCTCTGGAGTCTTAAAAAGACAATCTTGTTTGGACTCATTGTCTGTGCTGTCTTGTTGCTATAAGTACTAAGTATGATTAGTGCTCATAATGACGAGGATCTGACGACGGAGCTGAAAAAGTGCTACCGAAACTCACGTGTAGAATGTAAGAGATATGATATAGTCCAGTTCGGACTTGACGGATTTTTGATGTCGTGTACTTTCCAATACATATAATGTCGAAGATTTGAAGATGAAGCCGTTAGATTGCCATTGTAACTCACACATAGAAATTACTAATATAGTGGAGTTCGGAGTCATTTCATTTGTTACAGTAAGTTCTTTCGCACGATGATAAGGCTCTGAAGATTAAACGAAAAAGTGACAGTTCAAGAATCTAGATTCAAAATGAAATTACAATAATCTAAACTAAACTTACATAAATCATTATTTTTGAATAAGCATTTCATTGTCTTGTGTTGGCAAACGTCTTACTGCTGAATGATTTTCAAGATCTGATGATGGAACTGAAAGGTAACCATAAGAACTTCTAAACTAAATAAGGGTCTATTTGGACCAAAACTCTAGTGCTAGATGATTTCCAGAGTCTCATGATATAATACTTAGAAGTACGTTATGGGAACTTTGAAATGAAATAGAGCAACACTATCGACTTACGGGATGTTTAATTCGTCATTATAAAGAGTTTCGAGCGTAATTGCTTTCAGTGTCTGATGATAGAGCTGGAAGATGTACCCAAGCCCTCCCAAGCTAAACCAGGTTAACCCATCAATTCATATTTTTAAAATAAATTTCAGACTACTATACTGATTGATTTTAAAATCTAACAAGTTTTTCTTATCGTATTATATTCGAAATCGGTCGATTTATTTGGGATTTATCAATGACCAAATATTTTGAAAAAAGTGTTTTTTTTTGACATTAATTCCATATATTTCAATCTATCGATTATGTACAAAGCATCAAGACAACATTTTAGATCTCAAAAATTGCATTGAATACCATTTAAAATATCATAAAAGTTCATCGTTTTCAAAATGTCTAGTTTTAGAAATCAAAATATCAGTATCATTTTTCAAAAATTTCAGATTTTTTAACTCTAAAAAACTATGATTAGGTATAAATTTTGCTTCTTTGAGCTTAAAATATCTGAATTTAGGTATGGTTGGCAGGGATGGTTTACAGATTTTTTTTCTTATTTTTTTGGAATAAAAAAACATCTTGTTTCAAACTAAAAAGCTCTTTTTGGTTCATAATTTGAGTGAATTTTGACTCGATATCAACATTTTAATTCTCTGAGCTGTTTCTATGGTCTTATTAAAAGTTAGATGTTCAGATTAAAGTTACACCTGCATCAACATAACGCGAATGGCGCTAATGGGTTTCCAAAAACGATAAACAAAATTAGTAATGAGGAATCCATACAATTAGTCTAACAATTAAAATTATACAAAACTAATAAGGCAAAAAATAATATTCCCGGTGTTGGTCCGGGCTTCTTTGAAGAATATACCTACTGTCGTCCTGCCAGGCAGATCGTAAAAGGCGCCTAATCGGCTATACGGGTCACTACCATCGTGATAACTAGGTGGTAAATTCTGCAACGTCTCGCCCGGGTATTTGGTACCTACCACCGTTTTACCTATTCCTGCGGCAATAGCACCAATAATTGCCATTGTCGTGTTCGGGTTTGGGAGGTAAGGTAGCCGGTAGACTTATGCATGTGGTATTGCTATCCCATCACATGGACAACAATTTTGGTATCTATAGGCGATGGTTTCTCTTTCCATGAGGAGAACCATCTGCTTGCTTGCTATCTTATGACATAAAAAAACTTCGTTTTTTTAAACCAGCGACTATACACACGAAAGGTGTTAATGGTGCATTTCTATCTGTGTAGCAAGGTGTTAATCAATAATTAGTCTACCGACTACCTTACCCTTCAAAGCGGAACACGACAGTGACATGCACTGACGTTATTACGGCAGGAATAGATATGGCGGTGGTACCAGACCCGGGTGAGACAATGCAGAACCTATTAGCCACGATGATAGTAACTCACATAGCCAATCGTTCGCCTCTTTCGAAATGCCTTGCAGAATAGCAGATGGCCTATTCTTCAAAGAAGCCTAGACCAACACGGAGGAATCCGGCCCAACACGGGCCTAACTATTTACTTACTGATCTGAATTCTTATTATCTATCTGTCTCTATGTCTATCTGTCTCTCTGTCTCTCTATCGATCTGTCTATCTGTGTATTTGTCTCTATGTCTATCTGTCTCTCTGTCTTTCTATCGATCTGTCTCTCTGTCGATCTGTCGATCGGTCTATCTGTCTCTCTGTCTATCTGTCTCTCTGCCGTCTTGCAAATTACGAACTCGAAGCACATAACAGTATTAATAATATTGTAAATGCAAAAGTTTGGATTTTTGGATGTTTAGAAGGAAGTTTGTTACTTAATCACGCAAAAACTACTTAACGGATTTCGCTAAACATTAGCACACAAGTAGATAATGACCCGAAATAGCACATACGGTCAATTTATTTCGGAAAATTGAGTTGTTCCTGCGGGATTCACCAAAAACTTTTATGATGCAGCGGGCTAGTCCATATTAATAATTCTAAAGTAAATTTGTCTCTCTGTCTGTCTGTCTATTCTTTACGCCTAATTCACTGAATCGATGCGGATGAAATTTGGTACAAAGATAGTTTGAGACCCTAGAAAGGACAAAGGATAATTTTTATCCAGGAAATCTTACGGGAACGGGAACTATGCAGCTAAAAGGCCTGGACTGCATATTTTAAACCTCGATGATAAGGAGTGACGGACTATTTTTAATTCAGAACTTTTTCTATGCGGATGAAGTCACAGGCACAGCTAGTATGTAATATAACAAAGTATTCTTATGTCATACTTTTATGTGATTCGCCATATCTCTTTGCACATGACTACTAGATAGTAGAGTTCCGGAACACCAAGCTTGAGTTTGATAACACTGCCTTACCTATTCCTGTCGTAATAGCTTCAGTGCTTGTCACTGTTAAATTCAAGCTTAGCCATCTTAACCCCCGTAAGGTGGGTGGCTGGTGGCTTATGCACATGGTGTTACCATTCCACCACACGGATAGCAACCACAATCAACATCTTTGGTATAGACGTTTGTTGTCTCTGTCCTTTAGGAGAGTCGCCTGCTTGTTTGTTTTTCTATGATGTTGTTTGCTTGTTTCCTTTTTTATGATATAAGAAAATCTTAAATAATAATAATAATCTAGAATCTGACACTTTTAAAGATAGCTAGGGGCAGCAAAATTTTAATAGCCTGCAGTCGGCAAATGAGTAAATCCACCACTGAACCGAACGGTTCTAAGTAGACTTGTATTACTTTGTACGTTCGACTCGTTTATGACAGTGATCTGATTCAAACAGTCATAAATAATCCAGTCAATACCTAAGGCATTATGAAAATATTTTTGTAGGTTCTTCATTCAAAAACGAAAATGAAGTTAAACAGAATGAAGGAGGATGTGCATTATTTCCTAGAAGAGCTAACCTACTCAATTGTCGCTGAATCCGGAATAATTACAGATCGATATCACCTTGGGAAAATTATTCTGAGAAGTCTAAAAAATGCACCTGATTTTTTAATGCAGGTAAGAAAAAAATATGAAACAATTTTTGTTAATTAAAGTAAGTATCTATTGACGTATAACTGAAGCGAAAATTTTGCTTTCCTTTTTTTAAAAAAATATTATATTTCTGCATTCCTGCGTAATGTAAACTTTAACTGTGCCAAATTTTATACTCCACCGTTCACGCAATTGTCTTAAAAAAGGGTCCAAAGTTTTTCCTTCACGTATTAATATGTAGATTTTGCTATTTTTTGGTAAAAGTATTCTAGAGTATTAGAATATATTAAATTACACAAATTTAAATAGATCGTCAGAAATAATCAAAAAATTCACAAAAAAAAAATCTGATGGATTTAATTTTTGGTATCATGATCCAAATCTATGGTAAGGATTTTTGGTACTCGGTTTCATACAAGCTGTATAGGCGATTACGACATTAAGTGCAATACACAGCAAATAGTGGGTGAATGATTCTATATTTTTTTATATTGATGACATATCGCTTTACTTGTGAACAAAGTTTTGAGGGACAGCTGGCTATTTATAAATATTTCTTGTTACAAATGTTTATCAAGCCACCCACAAGCGATATCACATAAGGAAGAAAATAATTAATAATTAACACTATTAATAATCACTAAGAAAACAATTAATAATTAACAGCTGATAAGTGATAATATTATGTATTGTATCATTATACGTCTCCACGTTTATGTGTTTTTATTGTCAAGAGTCTATATAATATTTACAGTAGCAATACAAGAACTGCGTCAATAAATAATCAACTTTGGTTGATTATAGAAATATAATAAGATGGCCCGCCAAACGTTGTTCTGCCAGCTTTGTATCTACTTTTCCGTTTTTTTTTTCTACATTTTTTCACTTTTTAAACCTAACCTGAACCTCCATGAATATTTTAAAACCAAAATTAGCCAAATCGGTCCAGCCATTCTCGAGTTTTAGCGAGCGAACAGCAATTGATTTATATATATATATATATATATATATATATATATATATATATATATATGTATATATATATATATATATATAATATACAAACATATAATATACAAAGCTGGCAGAACAACGTTTGGCGGGCCAGCTAGTACATGATAAATATATCTACTCACATATAGAATTTTCGTTACGCCTAAAGCCCGTTGCAAAATTTGAGATGTTATTGCTAAGTCTTTAGTTAACAGAATCATTAAATTATGGTCGGGTTTCGACCACAAGACGACTACAAATATTATAACATAATGCGACATGTTGTCAAGCCGACATCGGCTTCATATCCAGTCTTAGACAAGTAATTTTTTTCAGAAATTTTGAAAATCTAGAATTCGAACCCAGGACACAATCGTGTAGACCGTTTAATAATATTAATAACCGTTAAATAAAATAAGTAATCTAACCGGTAAACTTATAAATGTGGCATTACTATCCTGCCACATAGGTAGTAAAGCAATATTAACATCATTGATGATGTTAATATTGATCATCATCATCAAAAGTGATGCTTGTCTCTTTCCTTCAGGAGAATTAGATGACAGAGAGACCAGGAAAGATAGAGTTTGTAAGAAAGGAATTAAAAATCTTACGTTAAATCTATGCCACGCGAGTTCTCTGTTTGCCGAAAACCATTAGTTAGCAGGTTTCAGTATTTTAATTACATAAAGCATGTTATTAACTTTTGTAGATAGATGGAGCTACTGGTGACAGTGATACGTTCGAGTCAGCGCTGGACCGTTCGGTGCGATGTGCAATCGGTCTGAAGAAGTTGGGAATAGAACCAAATGATAACATTGTTGTGATGGGACCCAACAGTACCGATCTGCCAATGCCATTATATGCCGGGTTATACCTCGGTGCTGGCATTGTGACAATCGATATGACTCTTGGAGCAAGTAAAGTTTATTTAGTATTATTGTAATCTTATGGAAAACTTATAGCTATGCTTATTTTTGAACAAGATGAAAACAAGGAAAAAGGAAAAGAACAAGTTTTCAATCCATACTAATATTGTAAATGGGAAAGTGTTTTTGTTTGTCCGTCTTATACATCAAAACGGAGCGACGAGTTGGTGTGATTTTTAAGTGGAGTTTGAAAGGATGGAGAGTGATATAGGCTACATTTTGTCTCTTTCTAACCCCTCACTTTCCTAAAACTAATTAAATACGAGTGAAACCGTGGGCAAAAGCTAGTAACAAAATAAATATCTAAAATAAAAATAAAAATAAACATTGGCACTTATTTTTTAACGCTTAAATTTTTTTAGGGTTCTGAAGTAAACTAGGAATTTCCCTGTGTTGGTCCCGGGCTCCTTTGAAGAATAATCCTGCCGTTCTGTCAGGCAGGTCGTAAAAGGCGACCGATTGGGTATACGAGTCACTAACATCGTGGCTACTAGGTGGTAGAGTTCTGCATTGTCTCGCCCGGGTCTGGTACCACCGCCTTACCTATTCCTGCCGCAATAGCGTCAGCGCTTGCCACTGTCGTGTTCTGGTTTGGAGGGTAAGGTAGCCGATAAAACTTATGTATGTGGCCACAAGATAGCAACGCACCGTTAACACCTTTGGTGTCTATAGGCGATGGATGACTCTTTCTATCAGGAGACCCATCTGTTTGTTTGCTATCTTATGCCATAAAAAAAAAATTTTTGCTGTCCGTCCGCCCATCCGTTTATTTCTTTTCCCATTTACTCTCAATCACTATTTCAAAATCACTGTTTTTGTGTGTCTATATAACATTTTTGAATTGAAATTTGTTTTGCGTATCTGCAAAAACATTTTTTGTGTGTGTACCTTTTCGTGAGTACCTATATAATAAAGGTTCTAGTAGAGATCGCTTCTTTACTGTCTTTTGTGTATTACGAATATATTATATTCATATGTAAAGTGTGCAATATACAGTTCTCATTGGTTTATCGTCATTAGTATTTAAATATTAATAATTAAAGTAAACAATTGCTTCCAGCTGAACTTGAAGATGCTTTTAAGCAATGTGGCCCGAAGGTTGTTTTCTGTCAAACAAATAATACATTAAATGTGCATCAAGCACTACGATCTCTCAAATTGGACACTCGTATAATAACTTTTGGAGAAATTGCCAATTTTACTAGTTTCAGAGAATTTATTAGCAAATATTCGAATGATGCATCTATTGACAAATTTGAGTAAGTAATTGTGTCAAATTTATTTAAATTAGCATCTTGCTTTTGTTCCTCATAAAACTGGATATAAATAACTCAAACCGCAGCAGGAAACTTGTATCCATTAATTTTAATATACATAAACTTCAATGGTCCGATATTTAATCCGTTCGTCGAGTGGCTAGCGACCCTGACTGCGCAATTAATGAGGCTTTCCGACAGGGGCAGGCATTTATGTAATGAACATAGATGTTTGTATTTATGGATTTGGGTTTTTATTAAATACTAGCTGTTGCCCGCGACTTCGCTCGCGCGGACTTCATTTACTCCGCACAGCTACTCCCTCGTAGGTGATAGCGTGATAATATGTAGCCTATATGTTGACCCGACCTGTTAGTAATATTCATGCAAAATTTGAAGTAAATCCATGCAGTGTTTTTTGAGTTTAGCCCGGACATACATTAACTTTCCTACGATTTTATTATATGTAAATAGATGACCGCACCGTTGGTCGAGCGGCTAGCGACCCCGACTACGCAATTAATGAGGCTTTGCAACAGGGGCAGGCATTTATGTGATGAGCATAGATGTTTGTATTTATGGGTTTGGGTTTTTATTAAAGATATTTGAGATTTTATACATGTAATAATATTGTTGACTAACACCTATACTACAAGCAAATGATTTGTTTACTTTGGGGTTGATCAATTCGTGTAAAATTTTCCAGAAATATTTATTTATTTATTGAATCTGAAAACTTTGCAGTGTTTTTTTATTATCATAAGATAGCAAACAAGCAGATGGTTCTCCTGATGGTAAGTTCGTCCCAAGTTCATCTCGAATATTATTACTTCCATTGTAGCGGCTAATTGATCAACATGAATAATCTTCATGGTCCCTCGTGGCTGCTTCTGCGCTCGATATGTTAAGTCATTGATCCGTGTGATTACTTTGTATGGCTCACCTCAATGTCGCTGTAACTTACGTGATTTTCCTTTTCGTCGAACCGGATTGTATAGCCATGAAAAGAGTCTAACATCGCCTATAGACATCAAAGATGTTAATGGTGTGTTGCTAATCTTGTAGGGAAATCTAATGGCACAATCATAACTTTTCCGACTACCTTACCCTCCAAACTGGAACAAAACAGTGAGAAGCATTGATTCTATTGCGACAGGAATAGGTAAAGCGGTGGTACTATACCCAGGCGAGATAATACAGAACTCTCCACTCCGAACCTCGTAGCCGCGATGGTAGTGACTCGCATAGCCAATCAGTCGCCTTTTACGACCTGCCTGACAAAACAGCAGTAGGCCTATTCTTGGAAAGAGCCCGGGACCAACACAGGTCAAAACTTTCAGTGATCACTCTAATGGAACTTGTTTTCATACAACAACAGCACGAGACGTTTCTGATCCACTTAGGACATCGATTTCCGATGATCCAGAGTAATAGATATCAGTTTTCACAGGGTAGTTCGCATCAAAACATCTTTACTGCGACAGGTTCAGTTAATTTTACCTATAGACTCAAGAATTAGATGAGCATGGGTAGTTAATGGTTTATTTCAAATTAAAAAGGCTTTTTCTACCACACTGTGCTTTTTAAAAGGCGCTTCGTGGCGCTTTCAAATAAAGCAACAATTTACTTATATCGCTTACGTTGTTTTTATTTATAGGCTTTTGCTATTAATTTTAATAGGCTTTTGCTATAAATAAACTATTGATGAAAACTACGGTGCTTTTTACCAGACATGGATGTAGGAATCTTTCATTTGGGAAGTGGTAGCAATCTAAGCTCCTTTTACCTGATTAAGCTTCTAAAAAATAACAAAAAAAGCTCAGACGATTCCAATAATTTGAAGAATTGGACGTAAGTCAAGGAGGCAATTGCATCCATTCCCCCCACCCTTAGATCCACGCCTGCTTTTTCATATTAACATTAATCTATACATATAATAAAATCGTAGGAAAGTCAAAACTGTACATTGAATATTTTTTTAAAAGAACACTTGGGGCGTAATCTACAATCGACATCGAAGCCAAATATATAGTTTTTAGAATTTTTGTCTGTTTATCTGTTTGTCTGTTTGTCTGTATGTATGTCCGGGGTAAACTCAAAAAGTACTGCATGGATTTACTTCAAATTTTGCATGAATATTACTTATAGGTCGGGTCAACATATAAGCTACATATTATCACGCTAACACCCACGGGGGAGGAGCTGTGCGGAGTAAACGAAGTCCGCGCGGACTTCGTTTACTCCGCACAGTCGTGGGCAACAGCTAGTATAATTATAATCCCTAGTTGATAAGAGCAAGGATTTAAAACGCTATAATTTCGATATTTGCGCGTGTCATGCCGTTTCGTGATCGGTTAATTCATAGTGAATCACGTTATGGTCATAGATATACTACACGTCTAGATTGATTAGGCGATAAAAAGTGTCCTTAGTAAAATTCTACTAAATTTGGTAGACTTGGGTGATACGTCAAATAGTGTTATTTCAACAATCATAGGAGAACGAGCTGAAGGAAAATTATAAAATATTCCGGTTTGTAACAACAAAATGTTGTCGCAATTATCTTGAAAAATCTTATAATAATAGCAAGAACACGTTTCATAAGCAATTTTTGTTCTACAATTACAATTATATATGAAAAAACTGATTTTTTTAATCCGATTGATCAGTACTGCCGATTTCATACTGGGGTAATCTCCCAAAAAAATGGGAAACATATTTCATATAAGTACATCTTGGTAAATCATAATAAAATGGTACATTAACGTGTAGATAGATATATATGTATGATATTCTATATAAATACCTAAAATAAAATTTATGAAAATTTAAATTACTGATAAATAACCAAGTAGATAGCAATCCTAAAGGAAAAAAACAAACATCGTCTATAGACACAAAATGTTGTTTGTCAGTGTTGTATGTTTCTAGTGCTACGTTATCCATGTGATGGGGTAGGGTGGTATTGTTGTTTTGTGTTTATTACCTTCAAAACTGTAATACGAAAATAAAAAGCATTGACGCTTTTGCGCCATGAATCAGTCGACAGCTCTTTTCTGGCAGCTCAGGCGAGACAGAACTCTACCAACTAGACCGCCCCGTTGGTCGAGTGGTTAGCGACCCTGACTACGCAATCGACGGGGCTCGGGTTCGATCCCCGACGGGGACCAGCATTTATGTGATGAGCATAAATATTTTTATTTCCGGTTTTGGGTGTTTGTTTTAAATCTATTCCAGTAATTATATATATTTCTATGTATCGGTCGCCTTCTAAGTATCTCTTCTAACACAAGCAAAATAATTTGCTTACTTTGGGATTAGATCAGTCAGTGTAATTTGTCCTGTGAATATTTATTTATTTCTTTAACTAGTAATCTCGATGTTAGTGACATATGTTAAGCCCATCGTTCGCCTTTTAAGAACTGCCTGGTAGAATTGTAGGTGGTATATTCTTCAAAGAAAGTACGTAGAGTTCTGCATTATCTTGCCCGGGTCTGGTACCATCGCCTTACCTATTCCTTCCGCAATAGCATCAGTGCTCGTCCCTGTCGTGTTTAGGTTTGGAAGGTAAGGTAGCAAGTAAACTTATGCATGTGGCATTTAAGGCTTCGTCACAAGATAACAACGCACCATTAACATCTTTGTGTCTATAGGCGATGGGTGACACTTTCCATCAGGAGACCCATCTGCTTGTTTGCTATCTTATGATATAAAAAAGTCAGGTAGACTCCACCGTGTTTTAGGTATACCTCTAGATAAAGTTATAATAATAACAAAATTAGTTCGGCAGGTTTTGTAGTTAAACAGTTAATTTATGTCAATACTATAAGAATTATATACTTTACTTAATACACCGCACTATTTCATATACGGGATTTTTCGGTGGGGAAATTCTGCTATATTTGTTTTTCAGAAAAAGCTATAAGACAAACCAATAATCTTTACCCGAGGGTTTCCCCAAGAGATAAATTAAAAGGGATTGATATTGTAACTTGTATTTGAAAACTTTAAAATAATATGTCCACAATAAAAACATTTCTTAGCTTAAAAAAAGTGGTAGGTAATGTATACTCACTAAATACAAGGAACGAAAACATTGTTGTGGGGCATGCATCTCGTCTACATAGAATAGGTTACTCACTACAGCTAAACTGCCGGATGTTATAACAGAGTGCTAAGTGTGAGTTTTTTTTTTCGCATTCGATCGTGAGCGCGTTTCGAGTTTACTAGGAATTTGTATGTGATTTGTACAGCGCCACCTAGTGGTAAACTGGTTTCTCACGTTTACCACTAGGTGGCGCTGTACAAATCACATACAAATTCCTAGTAAACTCCAAACGCGCTCACGATCGAATGCGAAAAGAAAAACTCACACTTAGCACTCTGATCTATTATAATATTTGTTTACTGATACATAATTATGTATCAGTAAACAAATTAAAAAATGTGTTGAAACAAAACTGTGTGGGAACAAGTATTGTAAAATTTTAAATTATTAAGAAAGCAAGAAAGACTGCAATTATTTATTATTGCTTCACAAACCAAATTCTTTACTTTAAACGAATTCATATATTTAATTGTTTCTCCAAAACAGCTCTATCGATTTTGATGAAATGTAATTAGATAGTCTTTTACTATTGTACGGATGTGTAATATTTACTTCAGCCTTCACTTTTTATATTGAAAACAGGGGTAACAAAAAATTAAGGTTGGGCACACCAACCACGCTAGTGTGCGTGGCTTGATTACTGAAAGTACACAAGTGACACTCGTTGACATTTCACACAAGCAGATTTTTCTGAGGACATTTTTAACTGTTACTCATAACACAACTCAAAGGTTATGGTAGGGTAGGTATTAATGGTTTATGATACGATGACGTTGTCTTCTAGCGCTAGTTGGCGAACCAATCACGAAACAGAATGAAACGCGCAAAAATATCGATATACTAACGTTTAAAATCCTTGGATAAGAGTTTCAATCTTGTTTTATATAAAAATACATTGTTTACAAACAGTTCGTTATCTTCTATCTTTTTAGATATCAAAATTTTGCAAACATGTTAATGGTGCACATGCATAAGTATACCTGTTACCTTACCCTCCAAACCGGAACACGACAATGACAAGCATTGACGCTATTGCGGCAGGAATAGGTAAGGCTACCGGACGAAACGTTGTGAAACTCTACCATCTAGTAGTCACGATTTTAGTGACTCATATAGCCCATCAGTCGCCTTTTACGACCCGTTTTGCAGAACGGCAGTTTGTCTAATCTTCAAAGGTGCCTGTACCGATACCGAGGAAATTATTAATCCATACTAATATTATAAATGCGAAAGTAACTCTGTCTGTCTGTCTGTCTGTCTGTCTGTCTGTCTGTCTGTCTGTTACGCTTTCACGGCCAAACCACTGAACCGATATGGATAAAATTTGGTACAAATATAGCTTGAGACCCAAGAAAGAACATAGGATAGTTCTTATCCTGGAAATCCCACGGGAACGGGAACTATGCGGGTTTTTATTTTAGAATTTTTTTACACGCGAACGAAGTCGCGGGCACAGCTAGTTATCAATAAATCAATGAGTGAATCCCCCGTGTTGATTTGATATCTTTTCTCGAATTATAGATTAACTGCTTTATGATATCAGGTATCGTGTAAACTTTGAGAAAAGATTACTTGTCACTCAAGCTTTCAGAGCTCTGCAAGGTTATAACCGGGTTTAATAACACAATCTGCCCTATTCTTGCCGCAATAACATCGACGTTTCTCACTGTCGTGTTCCAGTTTGGAGAGTAAGGTAGTTGGTAGACGTATGCATGTGGCAGTCTAACCTTAGCACACCAACAGCAATGTAATCATTAAAAACTAAGCATGGTTTCGATATATCAAAACGTAACTTATATCGGATACGTGTTTATTATCATACCATATCGATATATAAATATACATAACCGATTTCACAAAAACTTCATCAAGTTAATAGTTATGGTTTATTCAAAGCGCAATGCAACAACACAACACGAGATCGATATACGAATATTGAATTACGAACAAAACGCAAACTTCACATCCCGAGCGATATGACATATCGATAGCTTTTATTTGTTTGTCTCTTATCTTACCATTTAATTTTTTACTGGCGTAAAAGTGATGAAGCGAATATAACGTGACTTCAGCTTGTGATTGGTCCTTTGGTTAATAATTATAGTGCGTGCGTAATATCTATATCTTAACGCGCTAACAATAAGGTCTAGTTTCTATTTATTTCGTTACAACAAAGAGTCCATAAGTTAGCAGCTTTCCACCGGCTACTCGATATCAGGGAGAAATTCATTCTTTAAACTGGACTTACGTTGAATAGATTTAAGGTTGAATTTATGTTGTAGGTATAAAAATTGTATTAAATGAATTTTGATTTATATTTTTAGACAGTTTTGTTCTGAGTTGCACTTGACCTTGGTGACACGTGCCCTACTTAACAATAATTCTTTGCCTTTTTTTAGTTCTAAAGTTTTTATTTAGGTACTTATTGTAAATAAATAAATAAATATAAAACTTTTAGTGAGATTACATTAACTTTTAGAGTGTGTATAAAACTTTTAAATTAATATCAGTCTATAGACTGATTGCATTTATGTTAGTGTAAATATATAAAAGATATCAGATAGGGTAAGTTCGCCTGTTCTGTTAATTATTAGTATGCATATTATAATTACTAATTTGCGTCAACATTATTATGATTGTAGAAAAACGTACAGATGTCGATAATCACTAATCACACTAGGACGCAAACTATGCCTATAGTGCATATCATATATCAGATTGCGTCCGTCTGTTAACTAAATACAAATAATAGCGTAAATATTATATATTATATTCAAGTCTGCCTCGTGGTCTAGTAGATAGCCTGCGGCTAAGATCACGAGGGCCCGGATTTTCTCTTCAGGTCGCTCAAAATTATAATTGAGGTTTTTTCAAGGTTTTTCTTGAAAATCCAAAATCTCAGTAGCAACACGGAGTCTGGCGGGTGGTGTGTTACTTACTCTTCCCGTGCTTTGAAACACATAAAGCCTTTGGTCCCTTTTATTGCTAGAAATAATCGATAGTCGAAATCAAGTCGGTAAAATGCGTTGAAGTTGATCACTACTCGTCCCGCCAAGCGACAAACCGGTGAATCGCAGTGAACTGGAAAGTCTATAGACCTTCATTTTACTCTGCCTGCCATGCAAAGGAACCGGGCATGATGAGATTCAAATGTATAGTTGATTAAGACTATCTTTACACCCGTATGCACGAAGCGTTAGGCAGAGGTACAATCAGTGCACCCTGCACGACTAGCCGAAGATAGGTTAATTGTCCCGCCGTTCGAGTGGTAAGCGAACCTAACTAAGAATCGATGGGGTTCGGGTTCTATTCCCGACAGGGACAAACATTTGTGTGATGAGCATAGATGTTTGTATTTCTGGGTTTGGGTGTTTATTATGAATGTAACTGTATTTATATACGTAATTATATGTATTAGTATCATTGACTAACAACCAAGCAAATAATTTGCTTACTTTGGGGTAGATCAATTCGTGTAATTTATTCTCTCAGCGTTTATGCCACTTGTCTAGACATATCGATATCTGAAAACGATTTTCAATATCGGTATGAAAATTAAATATCGATTAAATATCCGTTTGCAAATAAATACAAAAACGCCCATGTCTATTAAAAACTTTAGTACCTGTAGGCTATGGTTGTCTTTTTCCATCGGACATCTTTTAAGACCGTGACATTCAACGACCTCTATGTACTAACGTACGTATGTAAAGCGTGTCTCCTGCTCCTAAAAATAACAAAATAAAGTGTAGCGGTTCAAACAGTCTACAAACGTTATAATAAAAAATAATAACAAATAGAAAATAATGAAATTTAGAAATAAAATCCTGAATCACGATATCACAATTATTACAAGTTATACAAGTTTCAACTCTTCTCAAATAGACTTCTGTCTCTAGGCAGTACACCTTGCCTAGCTGGGAAGATCTTCCTTTTCCCCTTTCTTGTCTTTGTGTGACGTTATCGACATCCACATTTCTGACGTCATCCTGACAAAAGGTTGACCCGCAGGTTCCATCACTATGACCCTTCAGCAGTACCGACCAGCGGCGCAACAAAAGTAACGAAACATGTAAGCGAAACATTTCAGTCTCCTGCGACTTTTAAACGCGAACATCTAACATCCTGGATACGATAAAATAACTTCGGACGAAGAAGACGTAGGTACTCGATGTTTAAGAAGCTATTTTTTAGACTTGTACACTTTGTATTTACTTCTTTGATTCATCAGGGAGCTTGCATATTATATCGATGCAAAACAGCGTATTGTCTTGATTCCAATTCGTATTAATAAACATAATAAACTATATTTAGTTACAATACGAATATATACACAGGAAATCAGTAAATACGAAACTTCAATGTTCACAAGCAACGACGATATGAAATTACCCCTCCCCCGCAGGCGAATGCGCGCGGATGTTTTTCATTCACCTCGGATACATGTTTGCATGTTTGAGCTAACATTACAGTTAGGACACGTCCATATTTTGTTAGACGTTTGATGTTACATAGGTGTTAGAGAACAAAAAACAGTGTCGCAGTAGTGCCTGCTTTAGCATCATTAGAATCATTTGCTATTAAATGTCCTTGACTCATTGTAGTCCTCTGTAAAATGATATTATAGTAGAATCTTGTCGCACCGTTGCTTTCAAGAATGTTTTCAAATAATTCAAATTGTAATTAAACGTGTTTTTCACAAAAACTAAGCTATCTTTGTAAATTCTACATCATTTGCACTTGGTGAAACTACGTCAATTGATTATTCTCAGAGTAAACTGTAGTTGTGTTTCACTAGTACAATTTATTTGTTTTGAAATCAACCGGTGTCGCATATAAAGACAAAACATATGTATGAAGTGTTCTGCATTGTTTGGCCCGGAAAATTATAATGCAGCGGGTTGCACGGTGCAGCGAGTATTATAAATGCGAAAGTTTGGATGTTTGGATGAATGGATGGATGTTTGTTGCTCAATCACGCAAAAACCATTGAATGGATTTGAATGATAGATGATCACCTATAGCGTATAGGCTACTTTTCATCCCTGAGAAATGAATTGTTCCTGCGGGATTCACCGAAAAAAATTTATAATCCAGCGGGCTGCACGCAGCAGTTAGTAGCTAATATACTATAAACTTAAAAGTCCGGATGATGTCCCAATAAACAAAACCGATTGATTTTAAACCAGTTAATGTTAAATTTTATTAGTGAAACAGTGCATAAGTTAATTCTAAGAAAAATAATAATACTAATAACATTCACGGAACAAATAACACTTACTGAACAAATTATTTGCTTGTGGTATAATAATAGTCAATGATACTAATACACAGAAATACATTATTCTTATTTATAAGGAAAGCTAACCGCTAAATTTGGCATTTTTGCAATAAAAAATACAAATGTTTCGCTCTTTACATTTTCTTAATATTTATCTTTGTTTTAACGTATATTGTTTATGTTTTAAGGCCAAGTAATTTTGACACAAGAACAACTAATGCTTTGTTGATAGCAACTAGCGGAAGTACTGGCTCTCCCAAACTGGCTGCCTTAACTCATGAAAATATATTCATCGGATTTTCTGACTGCCTGTAAGTAACATTGTACAATTAAGATGATATTAAAAGTTTCGACGTAAAAATTAGTACTTAATGCTCTGATAATTCGGACAAGGTAGTAAAAATGACGGTCTAAATATTTATAAAACAGATAGTATGAATTTGAATGTATTTAGGTACCCAGAGAGACCGAGACGTAGGTAAGGTAAAATCAGATGAGGTCCGAGAATTGGGTAAAGAATATTTGAAACCAGTGTAAGTATAAGAAGAGAATTATGAACGGACTGCTCCTGAACCGTAATACATGGAACTCGGTTTTGTATGCTAAACTCATAAGGGATTTAACCTGCAGATATTTTACATGCAATTTTCAACCACTACTCTGGATTATAAAAGACACATCCTTATTAATGCAATCATATTACTTAACAAAGAGCCAGGATATATTTGGACATTATAATCGCAGTGAAAGCCATTCGATGTATAATATATAATCTAAATATCCTGTTTTATTATTTAAAAAATAAATTATTTGAATTGGAACTTTTATGACGAATATATTATAATAAATACTCAGAAGCCGTGGTTACAAAGACAACAATTTTTTTGTGTTGCAAATGTTCACGGCCAGTTATAGTGCCAGCTTTTCATTAAGTAAGTACAACATCTCGTATGCCTGCAAATACATTAAAAAACCAACATGATACCATTATACCAGTGATTATTAAGTATGTCGTGCTGGTTCGGATTGTTGTGAAGTATGTAGTAGTAATTACTAACTGAACTGGCAAACGTTGTTTTACAAATTTCTTATTTGGATATTTGGATGGGGTACTTGAGAGGCGGGTTAATTGAGATTAACCCTAAATTATCTTTTAAGTTGGACCAAACAATCGATATGTACAAAACTTCATTGAAATCGGTTCAATAGTTTCGGAGTCCATCGCGAACAATTTTAATTTATTTATCTTAAGATATAAGTAATATAGATTTATTGATACTATCATATGCATATTAGCTATTCTAAGCAAATATAGACGCTGTATGTATTTTCAGGGGTATGTACTCAACATTTCCAACACCCATCCGTTTGGCTATTGTGCCTTCGTTATTACAGTGGATGACAGCTGCTTACCATTTTATTTTATCACCAATTCTGAGGTACACTCGGCTGCAAACTTCGTCGTCATTCACTCCTGAACACGGGCATTATCTCATCAATGAATACAAAGTAAGTATTTGGTTTTATGTCAGGAATTCTCACAAGCTTTTGATCTATTCAGCTTATTTAAAATTTATTTTAATGTGTATTTCACCTAAATATAGGCTAAAATGGCTATTGCCCTGACTGTAAGGATAAACACCGTGGTCACTAAAACCATAGGTAGTTGACTTAATTATAAATATGTTTATGTGAATTTAAAAATAAAAAAACATTATTTTCTTTCAAAAATATAAGAAAGTTGTTGTCCGACACCGTCCGTAAATTCATGGATACTATGCGCCGCCGCATATACTATCCATGAATGCTGACCTACCGCACTGGCCGTCGTCCGATCGGCTTGCGGTGTTTGATCAAGCGCTGTTTCCCGCGCTACGTCGACTTTGCCGTGCACTTGTATAGGGTGAAATAACTTTGAGGAAAAAAGGAGACGTTACTTTAAAAAAATAATTTTTTATTGAATTTACGTTCTATAAGTGAAACCAAACCACTGGTTTCAAGGATAACTGAGTTTACACTAACAGCCTGTAAATGAAAACTACTAAAATATTTGCTACTGGCAGCAAAACCAACAATGACAGCTAACAACAGCAATATTGACCTCAGTAAACTCATGAAAAAGTGGAAGAATACGCAAAATAAATATACGTATCGACGGGTTCTACGTAAGTTTTCGTAACTTAAAAAATGCGATTTTTGTTTTATTTATGAAAATGACTCAACTTTTATAGATTTTTAATAACACGAAAAATAAAAATGAAATTTCTATTCGAAAAATCCAATTTCTAATATAAATTTCATTTTTATTCTTCGTGCTATCAAATATGTAAAAGTGGAGTCGTTTTCACAAATAAAACAAAAATCGTATTTTTAAGTTACGACAACTAACGTAGGACCCGTCAATATACTATCATTTATCATGTCAGTTCTTCTATACAATAGGCAGAGTAAATTAGACGTCTACTTCTATTAGAACTGACACCATGTTGTATGTAATGTATTATAGAACGTCAATAGACGTTCACCGCGATTTATAGGTTTGCTGGGGACGTGGGTAATATTCTCCATATTTTTTACGCCCAGACATTTTTTTTCTCTCGATCTACCAAACGTATGACGGCTGTATTTTACTTAACTGTAACAACTATCACTTATTATCTACACAATTTGGAATGACAGCTGTGCGTGTTCATCCTAGGCACGGAGACACTGCCATCATTATCCAGCCTGATACTGAGTTTGTTAAAATAACTTTAACAAAATGGGTAAAATTCAGCGCAAGCCGGGAATTAAACCCAGGAACTCATAGATTGGTGATAGTGATGTGAAACCTACATGTAAATACTATTTAAATAAAATATAAATATATTTATCGTCGAAATCTTTTATTGCTATATATCGTCCGTTTGATTTAGAGTTTAAGATTAGCTGATGTCAATTAAAACAAAGACGGCATAATTTTTATTTTTATAAACTATTTTAAGGTCCAAAGGTGTAAATTTTCGAATTGAATTTCAACGTAGAAAATAATTATCATTTTCGAGAAATAAAATTATAAAATCACGGAAATTAGTCACATAATAGTTTAATATGCTTTATTAAGAAAATATAAAAAATATAACAAAAAGGATTTTAAACATCCTCATAAAATTGTAAACGGACGAAATGTTGAAGGTTATTTGTTCAACATGTAATGAGTTGAGTATTATTGTTAGAATTGGATAATATTTGATATGAAGATCTATTTAGGTACCCAAGCATGTATACTAAATTTCGTGTGTACATGTGCGTGTATGTTAGTATGTTTGTCCACGAATTTCTGGAGAATTTAGAGCCATATAGTTTTATATATAAGCCATAAAGCTTTTAGTTCTCGAGATATAAATATAGGCCATAAAGCCTATATTTATATTTAGTTTCCGAGAAATTCGGCCGATAATTTTTTTTAGTTTAAAATGGAATATTCTAACTTAGGAAACAGTCGAAGTTTCATCAAAGTCGGTTCAGCAGTTCTGAGATATATGTGTATTTGACAAATATTTGAAGTGGGATTAATTTTTTAAATTACTTTTATAATTAAGATATGAATCAAAGAAGTAAAACTACATGGTTTTTGCGCGATGCGTTTGACATATATATTATTAAACTAAAGATAGTTTAATAATATATATATATATATATATATATATATATATATATATATATATATATATATATATATATATATATATATATATATATATATATATATATATATAAAAGTTAGTCATTTAGGATCAGGATTATGACACTGGGTATGCGGTGCAGTACTCAGTCACAAAACTTTTTCTTTTATAGATTTTTAGCATAGCCACAGCCACGCGACGGATCTCTATGTCGGAAACCATGCCAACAGAACAAGTCTTAGATGTACTACTATTCATGTACATCTTCTACGGCAACATATCCTGAATCAGTCCACACTGTACTAGAATTACTAAACAATATGCAAGGAAAACAATATAATTTAATCGTGTGTACACAATTACACAGCCAGTTATACGTTTCAAAACTTAACATGAAACTTTTGAGTTACATTATTCCTTTTTGCTGGTTTAATTGTAACTCGGGTACACACCTACCTTCAGACACAATTTGAATCTTTTCACTGAATGACAATTGTGAGAACTTGTTACTTTTAATTTTTAATAAACACACATTTTTAACACAAACTTCACAACAACATTTAAAAAAAATCAACAAATGCAGCAAAAATGCAGTAAAAGCAAATCACTACAATTATTATAGAAACTCAGTAATAAACTGTTAAATGTACAATTTTTCAAATGTTAAAATGAAAAATCTTCTAAGAAAACTAATAATAAATATATGGCGCAAACCAAATACTACACAATGCTCATCACATAAAAATACAAAATGGCCCCCGCAAAACAAAACATTTCTGCTATTTAAACAAATAAAACCTTATTAAACAAAAATGCATAATGTGCACACGTGATTTATTAGATTTCCATATTATTTCTAGTCGGATTATAGGTATTAGGCAACGAACATTTCCAATTATTCCCAAACTCCGTAGCCTGCGGCTGGAGCCATGCCAGTTGCGGCTTTGGATATACATGGGTGTGCACGTTTGCAAACTGTGCATGAACACCTAATTACTACACACATGCGAACAAATATCCTGCAGATCGCGACGGCATTACTTGTTTGGAGATGCCAATTGCCAAACGCCTGGCAAACATAATGTTTGTGTGCTTGCAAATAGGTGCTATTTATAAAATATTAGGCGTTTTTTTATATTTTGTTTATTCATTTATTTACTATTAATTAAAGTCACCTGAAACGTACGAACGTTTTATTAAAATAGCTGTGAATGGTAAGTTAAGCACTGCATTTCTGCATATAAGGAGCGCACGTCCTTGGTAGGTTTGTTAGATTACCTTGAGGTTCCACACCTATAAAAAGTACTGTGACCTTACCTGAGCTATTACAAAAATGTATATTTAACTCAGACCGAGAATCCTACCCGATTTGTTATAAAAATATTAAGAATATTAAGATTTGGGTTATCTTTTGCTCCGATACGGTACTTTAAACGGTCGTAAAAGTTGTCGTAACCAAAATGCATACGCTTTTTGATTCCTTACACAGTGCCACTAGCGACACTCTTTACACCATCTGTCTTAAAACTTGTCAGCTACACAATTCAGGACTTTAGTATAACTTGAATTTTTTCAACCCTTTTTCGAAAACTAGGCATTTTAATTGAATAAATGTAAATATAAAACTTAAATTTGTATTACGTTTGGAAGCTTTCATTTTTTGTTTGTTTTTTTTTTCGAAATATTACAACGTCGATGCCAAATGAAAGCCAATTTTAATATTTTTTTGTAAGGTTATATTGCGATTTTTTTTCGAATGATAGATTTATTTGAATGACTCATTTAGGGATTCAAAGATACATATTTATACCATACTGCACTGAATCCGGTATTTTAGGATCTGCGATGAATGATAGGTTAACCGATACACAATGAGATATTTAAATAATAGCGCAATATCTAAGCATAATAAATTTTATTCCACCGATGTTTTAATACAAAATTTTAATACACGATTTCTCCCTGAGTTGATTGATCTTAATGCCGTCACGCCATGGAGTTGTTGCTAAGATGTAACACTATCATGGCTAAAGTGGTAACAATCACTTTCTCAGATGTAACTTTTACAAAATCTATAATATAATAATAATAATAATAATAATAGCATTTATTAACAATCTAATAGTAAATATTTTACACAGTTTTTAAATTGTTGACACCGATAAAGATTGTTTTGCCTTAGCATAGGCCGACCCCAAGCTCTTCCACAGGCATCGATCCTGGGTTTTCTTCCTCCACATTGTAACTGCAGCCGCTTTAAGGTCATCGTCCCATCTCTTTGGCGGCCTTCCCCTATTTCTTTTACCCTCTCTAGGATATCACACGGCTACCGATTTTGCCCATTTATCTATTTTGTTTCTGATTAGGTGACCAGCCCATTTCCATTTCAGCTTTTTAACAATGTAAGATACTTCTGCCATTTTTTGTTTTGTGTCTTGTAAAATTTAGGTTTAGTTTATCTATTCTCTTGACATTAAGCATACTTTTTTCCATGTTAGTTAGTTTTTTGATATTTTTCGTTAAAGCCCATGTCTACAAAATCTATACCTACCTTAAAATTGGTATCAAAATTAAAAGCTGTTGCTAATCTAACTATAATCGTACGAAAGTAAATTAATATTTCATACTTTAATCGTAAAACAATAATTCAAAACACATAATTTTTTTAACGCAGTAAAACTACAGCACCGACTTCCCATGATCTGTATCATGAACCCTGCATCAAATCTTCATCAAATTAAAATGGGATCACACAATAAGTACTCCGTACAAAAAAAAGAGTTTTCGAAATCGGTTTATAAATGACCGAGTTATGAAACATAAAAAATAACCGAATTGACATCGTTTCCCTTTTGGGAAATCGGTTGATAATAGCTGTTTGTCCGACTATTTATTCTCTACAATATAATTAGGTCAAGATAATTCAAAAATTACTTTAGTAAATATGAAAATTTTTACGAAAATAAATTTTAACAAATATAACTAAACCTCAGCAAACAAATTTATTCAAATAATTATTTGAATTAAATAAATAAAATAAAATTAGCTATTTTAACTTTTTCTTTAATAACCAGAGAGTAATAAAATATACTATATTTTGGTTATAAGAAATTTTGGATTTCATAAGAAGTGCATACGAATATACCTAATCAATCAATTATCTAGAATTCGTATGATTACCGTACGAATACATACATACATAATTCCAAAATTAATAATCATCACATAAATTTCCCTCGTAATGGCCCGGACCCCTTTTTGCAAAATAGCCCATCTACGTCTCTATCAGGAAGTTCTTAAAAGACGAACACTTGGTTATGTGTGTCACTACCATTGTAACTACAAGGTGGTGGAAGTTCTACAACAACTCGCCCGGGTGAGGTGCCGGCGAACCATCTTACTGCTTTCCGCGAAACCCCAAATATGTCTTCTGCAAATCCACTGAAGCAAGTAAAATAGTGTATATATTAAAACAAACATTCCAAAGGTGTGAAAAATTGAAGCGGAATTCAGCCCGGATTTGGTACAATCGCTTTATGTATTCTGGTCACAATAGCGACTTGTAACTATCGTGTTTTAGTTTGCAGGGTAAGGTAGCCGGTAAACTTATGTATGTGGCATTAACATCCTGCTACATGGGTAGCAACACACGATAAACATAATTGGTCTTTATATGCGATGGTTGCCTTTTTCCATGAGGAGAGGCATCTGCTTGTTTGCAATCTTTTGACTTAAAAAAGGAAACATTATTATTCGGTCATCTGCAATTTTTATTGATTAATATTGAACAGGAATGTGATTATGATGGTATTTACTCATGTATTTATATATTATTTTAGCCCACATTCATGATTTGCAACCCAAATCTTATGACTGCTTTATTAAAAAATCATGAAAAATGTGATTTCTCGTCATTTGAACATTTAATATTGGCTGGCAGTACACCAAATAAAACGCTGCTCGATAAAATGAAGGTAAAGGTTTTTTACATTATACATTATATAAAAGTTACTTAGGTTGTAAAATATCCTACGATTAGATGGCGACTGGCGACTGGCGACTACAATGGCGAGTTGTCATACAATAAATTACCTGATAGAAATTTGTAATGTGTTCAATAACTTGAAGTTTTTTGGAATTAATATAAATGCTAGAATATTTCAAATAAATCATTTTATCAATCCAAGGGGGTTAGAATTTTAAAAATGCTTTAAATGTTTAGAGCTAAAGTAAATTAAAATACAAAAAAAATACACAGTTTCTTAGACTTTTTACGACGAATTTAGCAGAAGTATTTTTTTCTAATATAAACAAAAATTTGTAATTAATAAAGTTCAAAATATGGTAAAAAATAATGTATCGAGATTCAAGTGTTTTAATGCAAGTAATTGGGTGTGTTCAGCGAAACTCTAACCGCAGTAATCTAACTTAGATTTTTTAGATTACTCTAACAGTAAACAAAACTTTATATTGAGCGCATGAGCGCAGATGGCTGAGCCAGGAGACAGGACACACATTCTATATTTATGGTAAACTACAGAAGAAGTGCCAGAACTATACCATGACGCCGTATCATACTAAGTTAAACGATGACATTTGTCAGTTTTTAGGTAACTATACAGTGCCTCGGTGGCCAGCAGAATTCTTAGCCCAGAATTTGACGAAGTCAGATTTCTGAGGTTTGAGTTTCACTGAACACACATATTATTTGAAAATATTTGACACCTAACATCACCGATAACTAACAAAAACAATCATCTGGGTAATCTACTCCATTTTCTACCGTCACCTTAGTAAACATTAATGAAAAATTGTATTATATAGTAGTAAGTAGGTAGGTATCAACAAATATAAAATTATATTTTTTGATATAGCATTTAAATATTGAGTTTTTTAATATACTATTTAAACTTATCTATTAAAGAATGAAATATTTAAAGTGAGATAGAGCAAAGGTTGGGAAAAATCTACAAAATAATTTTCTTGACTAATTTAAAATGGCAACATTTTGAGTGCTGCAATATTAAAAAAACATAGACAACAAATAAAATAGCACAAATAAAGACTCTATTTTGATAATTATATCTTTTTTCACGGGCCTTACTCAGATATAATAAATACGAACAAAATTTAATAAAATTATAAGGTTTTTTATAGTGTAGGATTTGATAAAAAACGATAATTTTAAATACCAGATTTAGACCTACCCTTATTCTTTAGTCACCACCAAAGTGATACAAAATATCTACTTCTGATTACAATTATACTGTATTGATTCTTGGCCCCATAGACTCCGATATTTACCATGCAATTCTTAAAAAGGCAACGATTGGCTATACGTGTACTACTTTTGGGAGTAAGGTAAAGTGTCGTAACGCTCGTCTGCATATTGGGACCATTATCTTAACTAATTCTGCCGCAATAACGCCAGTGTTTGTCACTGTCATTTTCTGGCTTAGCGGTTAGGGTAGCATTAACACCTCGTCACGTAGATAGCAACACACCATTTACATCTTTGGTGTCTATAGGAAGTTTTTTTTATATCAGGAACCATCTGCTTGTTTGTTGTCTTATAACCACTCGACCTTACCTCAACGAGACACTCCATTGCGCTAGTATACATTCATTTTGAAATAATATATTACTTGTATAATTAAAGTTGTGTGATCCTGCTTATAAAGGGGCGGTCATTTTATCACATTCATTAAACGGTAAATATTATTACAAAGTACTTAGATATTTATAGTTAAAATTAAGTTTAACATTCGATAAGTTCTCAAATTGTTTTTTTTTTCCAGAAAGTAATTCCAAACGCCGTTATCCAATCAGGGTACGGTATTACCGAAGCAACTGGTTATGTTCTTGTTTATACAGGCGTTAATATAAATTCAGTTGGTACTCCTTTGAGACGTTTTGAATATAAGGTAAAAGACGTTTATTTTATAGCCAAGAGTATACATATTAATCTATCTAAAAAAGAAATAAGAAAAAATTTGAGAAAATCTATACATTATATCAACTACCCAACGCACGTTTCATTTTGTTAGAAAATTATGTTTAGAAGAATCAAACAACACATACCAAGATTTGACCCAGTAATGAGCGGTTTGCTTTACATACTATTCTAAGAATGTAAGGAGAATATTATACCACTTGTAGCCGCTGTTAATTATTGTTTCATTATTTGGTCCTGAATACGGCCAGGTAAGTAGGGTAGCATGAGCTGAGGTTTTTTAAATGAGGGGAAAAGTTTATTGTGATGCCTTGTTATTTCTGTCAGATTCAAGATTGACACTACGCCACTTTGCGCGATTACGCCCTACTGAGTGTAAAAGTTTTAGGCAAGAAAAAAGGTTGATTGAAAGGCTTCACGTCTAGAGGATGCATATGTCAAGGAGCTATTTTGTTCGAATAAAAAGATGACTCGTCAATTTTTGTGGCCAATGATCTAATAATGTCTTCCAGGCTCTCTAGATCGCTAGTCGAATCTCGCTGGAAGACAAAGCTTAACACGTGATTAGTCTATATATGTATAGAATAATGCCTAGTGCCAATTCTGCTACAAATAAAGGCTATTTCTGAGAGCTGGTGCAACTAATTTGAACCAGTCTATTCATTTAGCTGCGTATCACTCTTAACGGGAGTCTGTACCTTTGTTTTATTTTTTGTTCATATTCATGTCATTTCAAATTATTTATCTGACTGAAAAGTTAGTATTATTCTGTAGTAGTTGCTATTCCTGGGAGAAGGCAGTGAAGAACTTTGTTAGTGACGGCATCTGTATCCTAGTACCTGCATGGTTTAGCTTTTTAAAGTTTGACAATGATGATGGGTTCATCTTCAGTAGTAGGGATTGTAGCAATCCGCGGGAAACCCTAGTTTTGATTTTAGGGATCAGATCAGCAGTTTCATTCGAGCTTAATTTTTTGCAAAAAATAAAACTTCGAAGGTAGTACCATCTTTTTCTCATTGTGGACGTAAAGTAGCTGTAGTACAATAGTATTAGAGGCCCATTCGTCTTCAACCTCATCTTGACAAGTTTACTAACGATCAGTGACCCAGATCCATTTTACCCTCTGCTAAAAACTTGTTTAAGATAATTTTAAGTAAAAAGCAATAAACGGATAAACCAGATAATATTATGGTTGAAAATATGCAGTCTTGTAAAGGACCAACAAATAAACGGATGATCCAACACTGGATCTTTAGTTCTAGATACTACTTGTACCTCACAGACAAAGTGGGTAGAGCTCATACCTCACCTACTCTGTTTATCTCATAAACAGAATAGGTGATGGTTGGTGACTACCATTGCCTACTTTAAAGATTATCTGCTTTTACATGGATACCAATAGCAATACATTTATGCACTTTTCCAACTTATGATAATGTAAACATACCACAACTAGATTCCGAGTCATAACTCTGAATTTTTATATAAAAAGACCCACACCACTTTTATTTTCACTAGGAAATAATTGTACTCAGAATCTCATGATTTGAGTTTAATAGAATCAAAAAACCAAAAGCTCAACGTAGTTTTTAATATTAAGCTATGTATTTACTATTTAATAATTCAATTTAATTTCAGCTTATGGATTACGAAACAGGAGATGAAATATTGACCCCAAATAAGCCAGGTGAACTTTGGGTTAAAGGGAGAACTGTTTTCAAGGTAATTAAGAATAAAAAAGCTAAAGATGGCCACAGTCATAAGAAAGGCTGTAGGCTATATTTTTACTGGACTAAGCAAAAGGAAGTAATGGTTTTAGATCACAGATATTTATAATTTAACTTATATTTTTTTTATATTAGAGGGGGTTCAATTAACAGCTTCAACGTCACAGTCGTTGCGTTACTCTCATACCTGGAGTTTTTTTAAGTCATAAGATAGCAAACAAGCAGATGGGTCTCCTGATGAAAAGAGTGAACCATCGCCTATAGACACCAAAGATGTTAATGGTGCGTTGCTATCTTGTGGCGAGGTCTAATGCCATGTGCATAAGTTTACCGGCTGTCTTACCCTCCAAACCAGAACACGACAGCGACAAGCACTGACGCTATTGCCACAGGAATAGGTAAGGCGGTGGTACCAGACCCGGGGGAGCCTATGAAGAAATGTACCACCTAGTAGCTACGATGATAGTGACTCGCATAGCCAATCGGTCGCCTTTTACGACCTACCTGGCAGAACAGCAGTTAGTTTAATCTGCAAAGGAGCCCAGAACCAGCACGGGGGAAAATTTAAACAAAATCCTCGCGGAATATACATTAGATACTAGTATTCGTGAATACTATATATGTATTTTTTATAGAATTGAACGTATATAAAATGAGATTAACGATTTATGACAGAGCATTATAGCAAACGCTAGATACAATATGTCATTGTACAAATTAAGGGAGTTCGACATGATTTCACTTAAAAAGAGAAGTGACTGGCTTGATGTGAAACTATTATATCTATATTATATATTATTATATACTCTATTATACTACTATCAGACTATCCAAAACTTTTGAGCAATTTTAGAGTACGAAGAAAAATTCCACGTAATCCTATTACTCTAGCCGTGTCTAGTGCAAATTCTCCCACGCATTTCCAAATTAGTTAATTCCTTTTATGACTGCTTTGACATAGTTGCTGACTCGGCGATCAAATTAAAACAATGTATTTTAAACAATTGTTAACTTTCGATAATTTCTCTCTCACTTTTCACGCATGATGTTGTTTTACTTTATTTACCTATAAGTAGTTACACAGTTAGTTTGAAATTGTTGTCTTTAGCTTTTATTAGTTGTCAATAGTTATTACAACATTATAATTACTTGTAACGCTGTAATAACTTAGTGAACCAAATAAATAAATAAAAATAAAGTAAACGCTTGATAAACAACTTCACAAAAATAGAGGAACGCAACAATGTAAGCATTACTGATAGACTTGAGAACGGATGAGTACATACATATATGACTGAATCGCTTTTTTTTGTAATTCATGGTATCCCTTTCGTTAAATGATCACGTGTTAGGTTATGATATGAATTTTTAAAGCAGAAATAAGAAAACTATATTTTAAATTCTAGGGTTATTACAATAAACCAGAAATAACTGCAGTCACTTTAACCAAAAATGGGTGGCTCAAAACAGGTGATATATTGTATAGAGATGAACACAATACATATTATTACGTGGATCGCTTAAAAATGCTATTGAAGTACCACAATCATCATGTAAGTAACTAAATGTTTACAATATCGAATTTGTTAAATTAGCTTTTTTAAAGCTTAGGAAATTAAATAGACCGAGAGGTTTGATAAAAAAAGAAATAATAACGATGATTATTTCTATTTAATCACAATAATTTTAATTAAATGATGTAACCATAGTTACGACTATAACTTTTACTTTGTTTACTTTACGATGTTTATTCCTATTGGATGATGTATTTGTGGTAGCTCATAAATAGAAACAAATAAACATTGATTTATATTTAAGTATACATATAAGATAGATAAAAATTAAAAACCACAAATACGCAACTCGATATATCTCTGTGATCAAAACCATCATTATGGAGATACCGTGTATGAAAAGTGTATTTAAACCTCGTTATATTTTTAAATATATCGCGATATTCCCTGCACATCACGTGTTGCGTATAAACGGCTAGTGAGATCGAACTGGCAAAGTAATTTAATTTAAATTGATAAGTATTAGGAATTAATAATGTTTCAGATTTCACCTGTTGAAATAGAGAACGTTATATTGACCCACCCAGGAGTATTAGAAGTAGCGGTTTCTGGAGTTCCACACGTCGACCACGGAGAGCTGCCCATAGCCTTCGTAGTACCTAATGATGGATATACCCTTACTGCCGGTGAAATAAAAGACTTAGTGAAAAGTATGTATGAATTGCACTAACTATTTATATAGTATAGATGATAAAGATAGTTGTCCTTAAACCCTTTTTAAAATATAAATCAACTTTCTTACAGCCAAGCATGTTTAAAAGGCAAAATCAATGGAAACGTTTTTCCACTAATGTAGCTTACTAACTAGATTGATAGAGTTCTACAACACCTTGTCTGGTTTTGGTAAAGTGATAGTCATATCTATTGCAACATGGTCAGGGTTTTGCTAATGTATTGCATTGAGAAATTGTAGCCGGTAAACTAATGCATGTGACAAGCTCATTACAAAATTGATAGTTTACTACATGGGATTCTCTGTGGTTACCTGGGATACTTTGTTTAAGAATAGATTAACTGCCTGCTTTACTACTAGTCATTCCGTAAGAAAAGTATAATCACGCCTGGTTCCCTTGCAGGGTAGGCAGAGCAAACAGAATGTCTATAGAGTTTCCGGTTTACCACGATTCACTGGTTTGTCGCTTGGCTAGATAATTGGCCAACATTCATCGTCGCATTTTGCCGATATGTTGACGATTATTGACTATTTTTAACGATGACTGGGACTGGCGGCTTTACGTGCTTATTCGAGTGTTAATACGCCTCTACGCCAAATCTCATTAAAGTCGAGAAAAATGTGTTATATATCAATTATATCCCAACTAATAATTGGGCAACAGAGTCTGCAGTGTCTCGACCGAGTTTATTACCACCCTCTTATTTATTCCTACCGTAATAACGTCAGTGCTTGTCGCTGCTTTGTGTCCCAGTTTGGAGGGTATAGTAGCCAGTAAACTTATGAACGTGGCAATTTAACCTCGTCACACAATTGGCAACACATTCCTAACAACTATGTGTCTGTAGACACTATTTAAACTGAACTAGTCACTTCACCACCACAAAAGAGGAATAAACAGATTTTAAATTAAGCTAAATCGAATAGGCTAATCATTACAATACGAAACATATTTTTTTTTTAAATATACTTATCTAAGTCCGCGCAAAGCTTCAAACTATTATATGCCAGTGACAAACACTACTGTATGAAAGTGTATTTTTTTTATTTTCAGATAACTTGACAGATTCAAAACATTTAAGAGGAGGTGTGGTGTTCATAGACAAACTTCCTAAAACTACAACAGGAAAACTCAGTCGAATAGGTTTAAAAAAATTGGTGCTAACCGAAAAAATAGAATGAAACATTTAGTAACTTCAATGTTTTAATATACTGAATTCTAGATTAAATTTATTGTAATCACAAATTACTGCTTATATAATAAAATTTATTATTATAACTTAAAATAATTATTTCTTGTTTTAAAATTCTAGGTTAATTAGAAAATTTTTATGCTATAAAAAGTTTTTATATAGACTTTACTTTTACTTTACTGCATTACGTACTGGGGTGGCTCTGGAAAATTAAACATGCTATGGCTTGAAAAATCGCAAAGAGCAGTGCTAAATTCTCACGAGAAAACCTCATCGGGGAAACGATGAGGTTTTCTCGTCAGAACCTTTAGCACCACAGACTTATATTCGCTATGTCAGGTTCTGATAGTAAGGCAACTTTTCGTATTACAAACCGTTTTGAAAAAAAAAACACACATACACACATACAAAGTCACCAAAAATTTGTTAATGCCTTAATTCGGTGGAAATTAATCCCCTTTATACTTAATACTTATAGACTAAGCAACTACTCTAGTTAAAAATGAACATTGGGTCTATTTTCTGGAGGAGGGCGTTGATATACGCAACACAATTATATACTTCTGCGTGTGACATCGATACTCATGTTATTCATGTATACTTGGTCTGGGAGCCCAAATAAAATTATTTGTAATTGTATTTGTAAATGCTAGCGCAATGTAGTCAAAATTCCTCTTTAAGTTTCATTACAGAATATTAAATATCTTATAACAGTATATAGTATATGTGTGAATACTATATGTATCAAATGCACGGTAGTGTGTGTAATATTTATTCTTATTAATTTAATGTGTTTAATGCATATTGTATATAAAAAACTGCACTTCTACTTCATATAAAGAAACTGTACTAAATTTCTTACTCCCCAGTTTGCATAGTCTTCGTTAAAATAGGATACATAGCTTTTGCTTCACGTAAGTAGTAGGGATATACGGGAACTGGCTCACTGGTGGTGGGGGTACGCGGGAGGTGGCTCAAGTTTGTGGGTTGTTGGAGATCGAATTCTAAAAAAAAAAAAAAAAAATTTGGACTCGTTTCTGGGGTTTTACCCCCCATTTAAATCGAATGCGCTGGGTCCCGTGTCGATATGACGCATATTTTCAGCCTGTTTCAGTCTGTTTATCAACGGCGCCCCGGTGGTCCATCAAAAGCGTTAAGCGTGAATATTGTTTTAACCGACTTTTCTAAAAAAGACGAGGCTCTCGATTCGTTGCAATTTTTTTATGTATGTTCACCGATTACTGGAAGACGATTCGGTTAAAACACTATCCACTATATGATATATTCACGCTTTTGATGGACCACCGAGAACTTTACAAAGATAAATGTTTCAAACCTAACCTAACCTAAACTTTTTTGCATGTATTTTTATAGATTGATTTGGCGAATCGAAAACCTCGACCTTTTTGTGAAGTCGGTTAAAACACTATTGACTATATGATATATTCACGCTTTTATGGACCACCGAGAACTTTACAAAGATAAATGTTTCAAACCTAACCTAACCTAAACTTTTTTGCATGTATTTTTATAGATTGATTTGGCGAATCGAAAACCTCGACCTTTTTGTGAAGACGGTTAAAAGACTATTGACTATATGATATATTCACGCTTTTATGGACCACCGAGAACTTTACAAAGATAAATGTTTCAAACCTAACTTAACCTAAACTTTTTTGCATATATTTTTATAGATTGATTTGGCGAATCGATAACCTCGCCATTTTTGTGAAGTCGGCTAAAACACTATCCACTATATGTTATATTCACGCTTTTATGGAACACCGAGAATGTCACAAAGATAAATGCTTCAAAATTCTATCGTAATAATGTATCATAATTACGTATGTAATATACACCTAATATGTAAAATATTTAATAAACAGCCAAACCCAGAAATACAAACATCTATGCTCAAAAAATGCTATCACACAAATGTTTTGTCTATGTTGGGAATTGAACCCAGTCCCATTAATATGCAGTGCGTATTCAGGTTCGCTAACCACTCGACCAACTAGGCGGTCATGTGTGTGTCCTGCTGTGCGACCAATTCAATACGATAAATCTAATATATAACAATGACCATTGCAGCGAGTTATGTTTCATGTTAGAACAGGTCACCGCTCAACCAACCAGGCGGTCTGCAGTCATGGCAATTGAGAAATTTATTCGCCATAAATCTTTGATGAAAAAACTTTTTATTGTGTATTCTCCTGCTGTGTGACCAATTTGACGCAATTAATCTAATATAACAATGATCATTGCAGCGAGTTATGTTTCATCTAGCTTATTCAAGTTACAACAGGTCTCCATAGCGAGAAGTTGGGGGTAAAAATTTTAGAATATAAAAGCCACAATTGATGGTTTTATGTTATTACTTATTCTGAAATCGTTGACTTTAATCTTCTCTTTAGACTTGTTTGTGCGTATAAAGTGTGATTGTGTGAATTACGACTTCAAGATCCTGTAATGGAGGTTAGTACTATGTATTTTTTATTTTTTATTTTATTTAAACACTTTATTGCACATAATGGTACAAAGGCGTAACTTAATGCTATTAAGCATTTTCTCACAGTTTGCCTTCCGTAATGCTGAGAGAAAAAACTTGGGTAGTGCATAATAAATTAATTATGAGCTATTAACAAAACTTAATACTAGATACTAATTTATCATAACTAACCTATTATTAAGAATATTCTACAAGTCATATAAACATTTTAAGAAAGCTCAGTATAAATAATACAAACAATTAATACTATAAATAAATATAGGTTGACTACTTACATAGAGAAATATACATACATCAATACTCAATAGTAAATTATAGATACATTTTCATAATATTTAATTACATAAATATAATATAAAATACACACATATACAATAATTAAGAATTCTGACGTTTTAATAAGTGATCATATACCGCAGTTTTAAAAATTGATAGTGTTGATGATTCACGCATCTTAGGGGGAAGATCATTCCATAATCTTATCGCAGTAACAGTGAAGGAATTAAAATATGTTGCCGTATTGTGGTCCGGATACATCAGCGTACTTGAGTGAAATGACCGCTGAAGCCTACCCTGATTTGAAATGTATGCAAAACGTTCTTTTAGATATACTGGAAATGATGGATTCTTCAGAATGTTAAATAAACATGATAAAACGTGAATGTCACGCCGAAAACGAATATTCAACCACTTCAATTCCGACCGAAAATAAGTGACATGGTCATATTTACGCAGTCCGAAAATATATCGTATGCATAAATTAAGCAGCCGATCAAGTTTATTTAACAATTCATCGGTTATATCAGTGTAACAAATATCCGCGTAATCAAGGATAGGCAACAACAGTGCATTAACTAGTGTAATTTTAGTTTTTAAAGGTAGAAAGTTTTGTAGACGTTTTAGTGCATGCATAGATGCAAAAAGTTTACGACTAAGTTCACTTACTTGAAGCGACCACGATAAGCTGTTGGTCATATAAATACCTAAGTTTTTTACGGACGTACGGTAGGAGAGACTTTTACCGTTGAGAGTCACAGGGGAGAGTGTCTCCAAATCAAATTGTGCCAGATATCTATCACGCCCAATTAACATTACCTGCGTCTTATCGGGATTCAACATAAGTCCATAGTTTTTTGCCCAAGTGCAAACTGCATCTAAATCAGCGTTCATATTTGCGATGCCTTTATCTAGGTCATTCGGCTTAAACGACAGATAAAGCTGCAAATCGTCTGCATACAAATGGTAGGAACAATGCTGTATATGAGAAGTGACTGCATTTATAAAAACCGAAAAAAGTAAGGGGGATAACACACCGCCTTGCGGAACACCGCTAACAACATCACACCAGTCCGACTGCATTTCATGAGTCCGCGTTTGTTGTTGACGCCCACTAAGATACGACGTGAACCAGGCCGTTGCCGATTGACATAAATTTAAGGAACGAAGAATAGCAATTAAAATATCATGGTCCACACAATTGAACGCATTGCTGAAATCAAGAAGAGTAAGAAGCGTGATCTGTCTTTCATCCATGGCCCACCGTATATCATCAGTGATTTTTATGAGAGCCGTTGTCGTACTATGACATGGGCGAAAGCCTGACTGAAAATTATTTAGCAGGCCATGTGTTGAAAGAAAATCAGAAAATTGAATGTAAACAATGCGTTCTAAAATTTTTGAGAGGTAAGGTAAAATAGATATAGGTCTAAAATGGGAAGGATCTGTGGGATTATTTTTCTTGGGTATTGGGGTTATAAAAGCCTTACTCCATGAGATCGGAAATTCACCAGAGGATAATGACAAGTTAATGATATCAGTGATGTGGGGTAAAATCACGTCAAGTATTGGTAGAATCATGATTCTGCCTAATCCGTCGTAACCAACAGATTTGGTGGATGTGTTGAGTATAATCTTGCTAACAAGGCTTTCAGGAACTGGTTCAAATGTGAAAGGCGTACTATGTTTAACACCAGACAGCTTTATATCATGGAGCGTATTTTGTTTAAGGTATGGATCAATTTTGTGAGATGGAATAGAAAACTGTGTATTTAGAATATTAATATTTAAATGGCAAGGCAATTCAGTTTGCAACTTCCCAATACCCAGAGAACGAAGAAATTTCCACATATTTGTGGGAGAGGAATATTCAATATTCGAAAGAATGTGGCGGCGTTTAGCATTTCTTACCATTTGATTACAGCGATTTCTTGCTAATTTGAAGGCATCCCAAAGCTCTGGAGAGCGATGCTTATTGAATTTACGCTTCAAACGGTCCCGACGAGCCATCAAATTGCGAATATGGTCATTCATCCAAGGTGCAGGGGGATGTTTCATTCGAACAGGTCGCAGAGGAGCATGTTTGTCGTATAGCTCCATTATGAGATTAGTAAAACACGCAACTTTATCGTCTACACTATTCCGTAAATCAAGTTGGGACCAATCTATTTTTGCGGCATCTGAAAGTAGTTTTGATTTATCTATTTTATTAAAGTTACGCTGCATAAATATTTTACATTTACTTTTTTGAGTTCTTAATTTATAAGATGAAAATATCAGGTCATGGTGTGAAAAACCAGGTGCTGCAAGCTGTCCACTGTGGCAAATACGATCACTTTTAGATGTAATTATGACATCTAATAAAGAGTGGCAGTCATTAGTGTGATAAGTCGCATTGAGTGGCAGTATCTGTAAGTTACACGATGTTGTTAACTGCATAAGAGTACGAGCTCGCTTATTGTCTTTTAAAAGGCAAGTATTAAAGTCACCCATCACAACACAATGGTCATATTGGGGTGTATATGATTCTAAAAGCTTTTCGAAGTGTTCGAAGTAGTCAGTCAGTGGAGGAGCATACACAACTCCAAGTAAAAATAGTGATTGTCCCACAATTATTTCCAAAAGAATGTATTCGTAGGATCCACTATACAATGCAGGTGATTGAGCTATAACTTTATATTGTAGATCACTACGTAGGTAAATGGCTACACCACCACCACCCTTGCCGATTCTGTCATTACGGATTAGTGTGAAATTAGGCATAGAATAAAGAGATGAAGGCAAGGATGGTTTTAAAAAGGTTTCAGATACAAGGACGGCACTTATGAAGGGGCTATTAAAAGTCGCTAGAAGTTCCGAATAATGAGCCGGGATGCTTTGCGCATTTATATGACAAATATTAAAATCCCTCCGATACTGGAAAAACATGTTATGTAATGCGTCACCCAGTGATGTATCATCAAAAGAATCATACGATGAGAGTGATGTTGATTCTAAAGAGTAGTACGGTTCAGAATCACTCATATTGCAAACAGGTACTAATAACTGATAATTATACTGTATTATAAAATATATGTATATATAAATGTATAACTTGTATAAATATGGTATTTCAATATAGAAAATAAAAATTAAAATAATAATAATAATAAAAAATAATAATAATAATAATTTACATGACTAAAGCTACTGCACAAATTAACTAGTAATTTACTGACAACACAAAAAAAAACTTAAGTAATTAACAAAAACAGCAGGTTGCATAACTACAAGATTATTTTAAATATAAAAAAAGAAATGGAAAAAAAAAAATGTTAGTATTAAGCTTTAACTTTATAAGCATGGTAACACATATATAGAAAGCGAGAATAAGTTAGGCTGAATGAAATAACAACGTTAGCAGTTACCGTGTCAAGCTAAACCCTGACAGCTGTCATATTGAAACTTGACTTTGACTTCTGAGTTTCGATCAACATGTGACATAGTTAAATTAGTTAATATTAAATAATTACATACCGTAAAACCAAATTATTATATTACGAACTGATATTAAAAACAAAGGTAGATAGTGAAATATACCATACCACGTGAGTGCAGAAGTGTAAAGCGATAAGTATTCATATTATGTCAGCTATCAACTAAATCAAGCATATACTACATTTTATATTATAAAGCTTGCTCATCTATGACTTTATTATATGAATATTGCAGGAAAAAAATTTAAATTAGTGACATTTAAATGAACAGCATTAATAGATGAGAGAGAATGAGTTTTTATAGCTAGGCATTATTTGCAAAGTTGAAGCAGCAAATGTGACTACTGAATATTACAAAAGATTATTATATTTATGGCGAAAATACATGGCAGCGAGATTTAAGAAAAGTGCCTAATAATATAATTATTTGGAAGGCATACCACGTCGTTGAGACTTTGATTTGGGCTTCAGTTTAATTCCAGAGATGTCCTCCCCAGGTGTACTCTGAACCTTTGCTGGAAGTTCATGCAGTTGATGAAGTGAAGATAATTTAATTTTATCGCCTTGTGGTAGTTTCACAAAAATATTTCCATCATGGCTCCAGCAAGATTTAATGCCATATATACTACGAGCTTCTTTGAAAATTTCTCTTCGTCGAGGTGTCAAAAATTCCGACAATGAGATAGCAGACCCCTTCAGAAATTTTTTAGCCTGCCAGATATCAGATCGCAGGCTATAACTATCAAATTTTACAAGTAGAGGCCGTGTCTTCTCATCACCTGCTTTTCCAAGACGGAAGCATGACTTTATGTTATTATTTTGAACATTGCTGATTCGTAAAGTTGAATTTATGATTCCAAGGACCACTTCTGTGGAGTTATCAGATGGCTGTCTGTATTTTTTACTCTTTATTTTGTATATGTTCGTTTTTACTGTTACAATTATGATGCGATAGCCTTTGAGCTCTGATTTTAAATTTCTGTGCTGCTATTAGAGCTATTAAACCTAAGGCTGTAAAGTTTTGATACCTAGTTATGCTTAAAATTTGTATTTGAAAAATTGATTTCAAGACATATTATGTGCTTATAACTTTCTGATACTTTCTAATAAAATTCTGTAACTTGTGTGTTTATTATTTAAACGCATTAAAATGTGAAAACATAAGGCTAGATATATTTTTATTACATATCTGCGATCACGATGACAGATTTTAATACAGATATGTAGAATCAAATTTTATATTTGTGATTTACCATTACAAAAATGAGCTATATTAGCAAATTTGTAGTTTGTTTAGTAGTGTGTAGTACCTAGTTCGAAAAACTTTTTGCTAAACATGTGTTCTTTATTGTTTCAGTTAGCACAAAACACATTCTACTATAACCCTCAGTCTAATTACAATGATGAAGTTAGTGATGAAGAGGGAACACTGGCGTTCAAACTAAAAAAACATTTAGCTGCGAAGAGACCCAACAATATTGATTGCTTCTTTGAAACACCTACGAAGAAAAAAAAGTTCCAAAAACAAAGTTCATTAATTGCTCAAGGTGGCAAGGATGGTGTATCTTACATCATGTCCGGCGAAAACGACGCGACAAAGGCCACGCATCTTGTGAAAATAGAGATTTACGACATGGCTAAAATTCGCAATTTACCATCTACTGACCATTGGAAACATGCAGACGTCCGAGTCAAATACTATACACAATGTCAAGAGGACAAATATTTGGATAGCACAAAAGACATTATTTACAATATTACCAAACATATTTCCGAAACCCCCCAGTGCGTTAAATACTATATAGGCCATAAAAATCAACATTGACTATGACAATAAGCACATTTAATGTTATAACAAAAAGCCTTAAGCAAACTTTTAAAGTTACCAGTTAGATTAAATTAATAGTCTCGTGTAGTGCGTCTCGAATTCTCAGACAGAATTCTCATTGTAGTGTAGAAAAAGTTAAATGTGAAATAATTTTTAAACAGTGTGAGTGAAGTATTGTATATAACTAGTAGTGCTGTGAACATTTTGCCATACACAACTTCGCTCTACGTTGATCATCATGATGGAATCATTCTACAATAACCTTTATGATGAGCAACTATATAAACTCTGTGAAAAATTTGAAAATAATACATTGCAGCAGATTGAAGATGTGGACTTAAAAAATAATTGCGAGGAAATCGTTCACAGCAGTTATTTTGAAACGTGAGTATGCACTATTTGTCATGTTATAACTTTACTCCGTAGTATGGGGAAGGGATAGCGTTTCGATGTTTTTATATTGAAGTGACAAGCCCTACAATGTCAATTGTTATTTTTCTCTAGCAAGTGATTGACTTATAGTGTAAAGTTAACACCATGTTTTTTGAATTAAATAATCTATCCAGCTTTGAAATACAAAGTATTGGTAAAGATTTATTGCTGAAAAAAATTCATCGTTTAATTAGAATGTGGTACATCAACGATAAGTTACCTGAAATCTTGAAAAACGATTGTGATGTAATTCCATATTTCACACCTTGTGATGGTCATTATTCGCAGAAATCAAAAAATTTTGATGAAATTGATGGTGTTTTAAAAATGCAAAGCTATTGCAGTTATTGCAAAGCAAAAAAGAGTCAGTATTTTTTCGGCGTTTGTAATCTTAGCTTAACTTTAACATTGTTAATAATACACTTTTTTTGTTTTAGATCGTCGCAGTTTGGTGGTGGAGTGAAAAAGAGAAAGCGTGATAACCATGAACTAGCATCAATAAGCAAAAGAGCATACCTACCAAGTTTAAATAATTCTGTTGACCATGTAAGTACAGAAAATAATGTTGTTATTGAATGTTCATTATGTAATGTATCAGTTAAAAAAAAATTTTTGCCAGTCACTTAAAAAGCAATATTCATAAGAAAAATGCATTAATTAACGACACAAATTTGCCTAACGTTTACCTGATAGAAACGGCGTTCGCTAATAGGATTATGACATATCGAATAACATCAAATTCAAACAGATTAGACCATAATTTTGAAACAGCAGAATTATTTCTAGAAAGTACAAAAAATACTATTTTTCAATTAATAAACAGGTGTATCTTGGAACACGTTATTGTTAAAATTAATTTTCTTTTGCATGCTGATTTTATACAGCAAACGAAAGAGTTATACAATTCGTTTGATTTTCAATCAAAAAATTATACTTTTTGTCATGGTGATGATTTAAACATTATATATAAATCGTTGACAAACGAAATTTCTTCAAAGTTAAATAGTTTTGAAAAAAAGGACAGCGGATGGAGTTTAGTTAAAATTAACTATGTCGATATGAATGTGAATAAATTTAACCCTTTACGAGGTTCTTCATACATTGATTTGCCTCAAGATGTAAAGTCTAAAAAGGCAATTATTAACGTTCAAAATAATGATTACCAGTGTTTTCTATGGTCCGTGTTAGCTGGGTTATATCCAGTGCATAAAAACGCAAATAGAGTAAGTTCTTATACGTTTCATAAAAATAAACTGAATTTTGATGATATTCCATTCCCCGTTAAACTTAAAGACATACAAAAATTTGAAAACATGAACAATATAAGTATTAATGTCTTTGGTTTAGAATACGACTCAAAAACTAAAATTAACCAGGTCGTAGGGCCGTTATATTTTACAAAATGTAAAAAACCAGTGCATTTAAATTTATTATATATCACACAAGGTTCAAGCGGACATTACTGCTACATAAAATCCCTTTCAAGACTAGTGACTAAACAATTATCAAAATCTAACGATAAATTATTTATATGTGATGGGTGTTTGTTATTTTTTAGATCACAAGAAAAACTGATTAATCATCAGAAATATGACTGTAAACATATTTGTATTCAATTGCCGACCAATAAACCTACTACTAGAAATTGGTTTAATGATAGTATACCAAATAATTTTATTACATTTAATAATTACGAACGTAAATTAAAAGTACCCTTTGTAGTCTATGCAGATTTTGAAGCTTTTTTAAATCCCATTCAAACGTGTGCGTCGAACCCCACCCAATCATTTACTATCAATGTTCAAAAACATGAAATTTATAGTTTTGGCTATTATATAAAATGTTCTTTTGAGTCAAAGTTATCGAAATATAGAACATATACTGGTAAAAATTGTGCTCAAATGTTTTTGCAATATTTAAAAAACGATATTACCATAATATGTCGTGAAAATACTTTAGTAAAGGTTCCGTTACCATTAACATCTGAAGATAATTTTTTAATTAACAATTGTATTGAGTGTTACATATGTAACAGGAGTTTAGGTGAAAGCGAGACAACATTATCTTATGACAAATATACAGGACGCTTCTTAGGCGTGTCTCATACTATTTGCGATAGAAAATATCATACACCTAACTTCATACCTGTATTTTTCCATAATCTAACTAATTATGATGCACATTTTATAGTACAAGGCTTAAATTTTGAAAATGGCGAGATTGAAATTATTCCACAAAATAAAGAAAAATATATATCATTAACAAAAGAAATAAATATTGACAATCGTAAAATCAAATAACGATTTCTCGATTCACTTAAATTTATGTCTAGTAGTTTGGAAAAATTAGCATCAAATTTAAAACCTGAACAATTTCGCGAACTGCGAATAAATTTTCCGCAAAGTGATGATTTTAATCTTTTAATTAGAAAAGGCGTTTATCCTTACGAATGTATGACTTCATTCGAATCTTTAAAAATGACATCTCTACCTACTCGAGACAATTTTTTAATTCGTTAATTGATAAAGATATCACCGAAAACGATTTTAATCATGCAAATGTTGTTTGGAATCATTTTGACTGTCAAAATATGAGTGATTATTCAAATTTATATCTAAAAACAGATGTTTTATTGTTAACTGATATTTTTGAAAATTTTAGAGATGTCTGTTTAAGCACTTACAAATTAAACCCTGCTCATTATTATACCGCTCCGGGATTGAGTTGGGATGCAATGCTATTTTACACCAATATTCGTTTAGAACTTCTCACAGATTTTGAAATGGTTGCATTTATTAAAAAGGGTATTCGCGGTGGCATATCTCAATGTAGTAACAGACATGCAAGGGCTAATAACAAGTTTATGTTGGACTACAACCCAATGGAACCATCTTCATTTCTTACCTATCTAGATGCTAATAATCTTTACGGATGGGCGATGTCCCAATCTCTTCCCATAGGTGACTTTCAATGGGTCAAAGTAGATACTGATTTTAAGGTACCAAACGATGCAGGCTATGGTTTTGTATTAGAAGTTGATTTGGAATATCCAGATGATGGAAACTCCATAAGCAAAGAAGATTTTGCAAATGGTTATTGTTTGCTATGTTATGATATGACTCCAGACTTGTCTGCTAATTCCAGTTCACATTGGAATCTAATCAGGCGTGGATGTGTTCGATTAGAAGTTCGTTTTGACGAAGCTTTATCAAAAACAATTAATTGTATAATATATGCGGAATTTGATAATGTAATAGAAATAAATAAAATAAGGGAAATAAGCGTCGACTATAATAGTTAAAACTTTTTATAACAGAAAAAATGAATACATGTAATATTAAAGAGTTTTTGAAAAGAATCGATCCTTCATTAAAAAATAACGTATATGCTGCTAATCGTTTGCCCATACATGTTTCCTTACCTATTTATCTCATAAGTAATTTGGATCCCGATACCATGTCAGGATCACATTGGGTGGCTATATATATAAATAATAATGGTGTTGGAGAATAATTTGATTCTTTTGGAAGGAAACCACAAGGATACCTAGAACATTTTTTACAAAAAATTGTAAATATTTTGTATGCAATGGAAAAGTTATTCAAAATTACTTAACTTCAATGTGTGGCATGTATTGCTTACTTTATATTTATTTAAAGTTTAACCTGATCTTACAATAAATATCTACGGTATCTTTCAAGAATAGATCATCTGCCATTCTGCCAGGCAGCTCATAAAAAGCGAGTGATTGACAAAACGAATCACCATTACTATATTGTAGTGCTCTGCAATTTTTCACCCAGGTATAAGGTACCACTGCTTTACCTATTCCTACCAGTATAACGTTAATGTTAGCAAGGTAGTTGGTAGACTTAAGCATGTGGCGTTCCCCTTTACACGAGGAAAGCCATCTGCTTGTTTCTTTTTAATAATTTAAAAAATAATAAAAACGACAAAATTGGTTTCGGAAATATTTATTTTTTATTCAGTTATACATTATATATAGTCAATGTTGATTTTTATGGTCTATATAGTATTTAACGCACTGGGGGGTTTCGGAAATATGTTTGGTAATATTGTAAATAATGTCTTTTGTGCTATCCAAATATTTGTCCTCTTGACATTGTGTATAGTATTTGACTCGGACGTCTGCATGTTTCCAATGGTCAGTAGATGGTAAATTGCGAATTTTAGCCATGTCGTAAATCTCTATTTTCACAAGGTGCGTGGCCTTTGTCGCGTCGTTTTCGCCGGACATGATGTAAGATACACCATCCTTGCCACCTTGAGCAATTAATGAACTTTGTTTTTGGAACTTTTTTTTCTTCGTAGGTGTTTCAAAGAAGCAATCAATATTGTTGGGTCTCTTCGCAGCTAAATGTTTTTTTAGTTTGAACGCCAGTGTTCCCTCTTCATCACTAACTTCATCATTGTAATTAGACTGAGGGTTATAGTAGAATGTGTTTTGTGCTAACTGAAACAATAAAGAACACATGTTTAGCAAAAAGTTTTTCGAACTAGGTACTACACACTACTAAACAAACTACAAATTTGCTAATATAGCTCATTTTTGTAATGGTAAATCACAAATATAAAATTTGATTCTACATATCTGTATTAAAATCTGTCATCGTGATCGCAGATATGTAATAAAAATATATCTAGCCTTATGTTTTCACATTTTAATGCGTTTAAATAATAAACACACAAGTTACAGAATTTTATTAGAAAGTATCAGAAAGTTATAAGCACATAATATGTCTTGAAATCAATTTTTCAAATACAAATTTTAAGCATAACTAGGTATCAAAACTTTACAGCCTTAGGTTTAATAGCTCTAATAGCAGCACAGAAATTTAAAATCAGAGCTCAAAGGCTATCGCATCATAATTGTAACAGTAAAAACGAACATATACAAAATAAAGAGTAAAAAATACATAGTACTAACCTCCATTACAGGATCTTGAAGTCGTAATTCACACAATCACACTTTATACGCACAAACAAGTCTAAAGAGAAGATTAAAGTCAACGATTTCAGAATAAGTAATAACATAAAACCATCAATTGTGGCTTTTATATTCTAAAATTTTTACCCCCAACTTCTCGCTATGGAGACCTGTTGTAACTTGAATAAGCTAGATGAAACATAACTCGCTGCAATGATCATTGTTATATTAGATTAATTGCGTCAAATTGGTCACACAGCAGGAGAATACACAATAAAAAGTTTTTTCATCAAAGATTTATGGCGAATAAATTTCTCAATTGCCATGACTGCAGACCGCCTGGTTGGTTGAGCGGTGACCTGTTCTAACATGAAACATAACTCGCTGCAATGGTCATTGTTATATATTAGATTTATCGTATTGAATTGGTCGCACAGCAGGACACACACATGACCGCCTAGTTGGTCGAGTGGTTAGCGAACCTGAATACGCACTGCATATTAATGGGACTGGGTTCAATTCCCAACATAGACAAAACATTTGTGTGATATCATTTTTTGAGCATAGATGTTTGTATTTCTGGGTTTGGCTGTTTATTAAATATTTTACATATTAGGTGTATATTACATACGTAATTATGATACATTATTACGATAGAATTTTGAAGCATTTATCTTTGTGACATTCTCGGTGTTCCATAAAAGCGTGAATATAACATATAGTGGATAGTGTTTTAGCCGACTTCACAAAAATGGCGAGGTTATCGATTCGCCAAATCAATCTATAAAAATACATGCAAAAAAGTTTAGGTTAAGTTAGGTTTGAAACATTTATCTTTGTAAAGTTCTCGGTGGTCCATAAAAGCGTGAATATATCATATAGTCAAAAGTGTTTTAACCGACTTCACAAAAAGGTCGAGGTTTTCGATTCGCAAAATCAATCTATAAAAATACATGCAAAAAAGTTTAGGTAAGAAAAGGGTCGACCTAACAAAGGAAACAATAGCTCACCCAATCCATTGTGTAATTATATAATTCAAATCTACATGAAAATGCTGAAAATATGCGTCATATCGACATGGGACCCAGCGCATTCGATTTAAATGGGGGGTAAAACTCCAGAAACGAGTCCAATTTTTTTTTTATTTTTATTTAGAATTCGATCTCCAACAACCCACAAACTTGAGCCACCTCCCGCGTACCCCCACCACCAGTGAGCCAGTTCCCGTATATCCCTACTACTCACGTATTAACCGATTCGTTGCGGATGACACGGCAGTAGTGTCATTATGGATTTTACCGTGTTATTTTTAAATCATTATTCCTCCGTATATTGCATTTTAAAAGGTTATACCCTGAACAAAACTTTTATAATTTTCCACGTAAATCAAGCATGTAGCCTTCGTTTCTGAATATTCTGTGAAATAGGAAAATTTAGGGGCTGTAAACCTTTTTAAGCTTCATTAATATTAACAAACGAATAAAAAAATAAGAAGCAAACTAATCGTTAATTTAATGATGTTAGTATATTCACGCCCATATCCCCAAAGAAGCGGGCAGTGGTACATCCAGTGCACCTACGATTAGCCGAAGACACTTAGTCCCACAATATGATTGATATTAACTCAAGTTATTTGTTTTGTGAGAGATAAACATCCTAAATTCTAATTCAAACTTGAAGTACATCACATCGTGACCTTAACGGCGGTAGAGTCCTGCGGTAACTCGCTTGATCGGTGGGTACGAGTACCACCGTATTACTTATTCCAGCAACAATAACGTAACCAAGACAACGCTACGTATCGATCGGACATCACAACCAAAAAAACCACATCTGTTTAATGCATTTATTTTTCTAACTCCTATTTTACAAAAGGTTTGCAACATCTGAATAAAAAAGTTACTAACTTTCCACTTTCAGGAAAACACTTACTCAAAAACCACTCAAAATAACGTAATCTTCCATTTACACTCGTGGTTTGGTTTCAATTATACAACATAACGCTTAATCATAACGCGCGTTCGAACCTATAAAAAAGCGTTAAGGGGGCACCAAACTTTTAAAGCGAATCAATATTTGTCATTTTATGCGCTCTGTATATATTATGTGTGGGAGAGCCACACTAGCCGGTGTGGCTTAGCGACACCGCGTACATAGGGTTGCCACTCCTCCAAATTTGAATGGTGCATGTCCGGCTACGGGTTTAAAATCAGTATCTCCGAGTCAGACCAGGCAGTGAGTGCTGACAGCAAAGCGACAGCCGACCATCGCGACTCAACTGACTGTGGGACTGAATGAGTGCGTTGGTCGGCCGGGCCGGGCGGAGTGAGAAGCAATGGAGAGAGAGCAGGGGCGGGGCGGGGACCGCCGATGCACGCGACAAACATTAGATCAAAACAATAGCTCGATGCTTCGTAATAATTGCACAAGCACCAATATAACTTCAACTATAATCAAATTTTAATAACTTGTAACTCCCATATTCTGGCAAATAAATTATTTCTTTCTTTCTTTTTTCTTTCTTTCTGGTTTTTTGTTTTCTTTTAAATATTTAATTGATGGATTGTTTTTAGATCGATTTTCTTTCTAACTTTTTTCTTCGGTTCACTTAAAGATAGAAAGCCGACTACTGACCGAAACTGCTCGCTCAATATAAAATTTTATTTATTCTGACTATCTAACTCGGATTACTGAGTTTATAGTTTTGCTGAATACACTCAATTATTTACTTTAAGTCCACTCCATACTCCATACAATATTTGATACTATATTTTATTACTATATTTATACGAGACTTTATTATTCGTTTGCTATATTATGATATAAAATGAAATATTTATCAAACATTTCAAGGATTATTCTCACAAATGAAAACTGTAAGATACTCTTATTTGAACAGAAGACAAATTCGATGAAATAAAATAATTTTTAAACAAGTCGCTTCTGTAGTCTAGCGTATCGATGCTGGTGTTGACCACATGAGATCTCAGGTTTTATTCCCGGGCCAACCACTTAAAAAAAGTGCTTTCTAATAAAAAGAACGTTACCCGGGATTGGAAAGTGCCCGGTTGGCGATAAACACTTTGTGGGAATAAGTAGTAAGTATCTTCGACTAATCGCGGGTGCACTGATTGTACCTTCTACCTCTTCGGGGATACGGGCGTAAAGATACTTTTTTTTGGGAAGTGTATTTGGCGATCAATGTGAATAATGGAAATATTAAATTATGTATTACAAATAAACTCACTTGTACTTCCAGTTCACGTATATTTTTAATTTTCTACTATTCACATCCAACCGGTTTCGCTTATTAAAGCATCATCAGGGATGTTTTACCCTGATGATGCTTTAATAAGCGAAACCGGTTGGATGTGAATAGTAGAAAATTAAAAATATACGTGAACTGGAAGTACAAGTGAGTTTATTTGTAATACATAATTTAAAATGCAGTTTCACCAAGTGCCGACGATGGAAACTATCCAATTTATTAATGGAAATATTGATATCGGTTTTAATGTTTATAGGAATTAGTTCAGAGCACTCTTAATATCAATGTTGATGTTTTTTTTGGCTGGAATGAAAGAACTAGCATGCCTTGAACGGGTCAGCTAGTAGCTATAGGTATATAAAAAAATATTCGTACAATAATCGTACGAATATATCGTATCGTGGAATCGTCGAATACTAAATGTTTATTCGCATCACAAACTTAAGTTTTCTAACCATGGCTCTAAGAGACAACCATCGCCTATAAGCTCCAAAGAAATTAATCCTTGTAGCGGGGTTTTAATGCTACATGTATAGGTTTATCGGCTACTTGCCGTGCTGACCAGCACTGATGCTATTGCGGTAGATATAGGTGATGCAGTGGTACCAGACTCTGGCGAGGTAATGTAAAACTTTACAACCTAGTAGGTGCGATATTGTGCGATATAGTGACTCGCATAGCCAATCGATCGCCTCTTACTTACTGCCTGGCAGAACTGCAACTGGTCTATTCTTCAAAAGGAGGGAAGCCGAAGCCCAAACTAATACGGGGTGAACAAATTAATTGTTAAAAATACTATTTTTTTTTATTATATATTTTTATATTATTGAACAAACCCTATGTAGGTAATAAATTAACTTCAAAACAGAATAGGGGTCATTTTCTAAAGCCCTAGGAATTGATTTATATTTTTATATATATATATATATATATATATATATATATATATATATATATATATATATATATATATATATATATATATATATATATATAAATCAACTGCTGTTCGTTAGTCTCGTTAAAAGTCGAAAAGGGCTTTGGTTTTGAATTAATTGTTGAAGTCCAGGGAAGATTTAAAAGGTGGGAAATTATAGAAAAAAATAAGAGTAGTTAAAAAGGCAGAACGACGTTTGCCGGGTCAGCTAGTATTTTTCATATAATTATAAAACGTAATAATATGTAGAAACACGTACTATAAAGTGGTAATAAGAAGAAAACTAAAATTATACTCGTATATAATGTTGATTTTTATTCAACTGATTCTGATGATTTTTAGACCGATCTCAGATACTTTCTGTACTTCGTCCCAAGATTTTCCGTGAAAGATGACTGCCCTATCGTCAGCATAGCATACTATTTTGGCGATCGGTATTGTTTGGAGTAATAAATCGTTAATGTAGATCAAGAATAAAGTCGGTCCAAGTATACTATCTTGCGGTACGCCAAATAGTAAGGGGAGTGCTTCACTGGTTACGGAGCCAACTCTTGTATACTGTCTTCTATCGTTTATGTAGGAACGAAACAAGTCCAGAGCAATTCCTCGAATTCCAAAAGCCTCTAATTTTTGAAGCAGAATATCGGTAGAGATTGTGCTTCAAAATGCATGCGGGAAGATATTTAGTTGGTTATGCAAATCAAAGCGTCTTCTGTGGATTTTTGTCGTCTAAATTCAAACCGATCGCTAGCCAGTAAATTCTCGGTTTTCAAAAATTGAATTAAACGCCTATTGATGACCTTTTCTAGCAGCTTGAAAAATATACTCAAAAATGAGACAGATCGATAGTTGGAATGGAATGGAATTGGAATCGATCCATCTTTGTATATTGGGATAACTAGTGATAATTTCCAGCAGTCGGGGAAAATTCCATTTATAAGACTTAAAAATTAAAAATGTCAGTAAGAGGATTCAAAATAACGCTTTTCATGCTTTTTATAAGAACAGGATTGCATTTGTCGAAGCCAGGGGCGCTGTGACTTTTAAGAGAGGAGATTAAAGAACTAACTTCATTTGGGTCAGTTGGAGTCAAGAATAATTATTTCCATAATGATGGCAATGTATTGTTAGTAGAGTATTGAGGGCATCCCCGTTTTTCTGTCAGTCGTCAAGGCGTACAAATACTAGGCATCGCCAGATGGTGGATGTTCCACGTACCCGAACAAAGCGGTTCGACTCGACATTTTTGATCCGAACTGCAAGGGACTAGAATATGCTTCCTGAGTCTGTGTTCTCCCATGGGTACAACCTGGGGATCTTCAAGAGAAGAGTGAACAAGTACCTTCTAGGGAAGCGCGTTCCATCTTAGGCCGCATCTTAGCTTACCATCAGGCGAGATCGTGGTCAAGCGCTTCCCTAATAGACGTATGAAGCTTATTTACCTGCATGCCGCTGGTAACGTTAGCTTCGGTAATAATTTTTGAAACAGTACCACCATTTTGACACTCTGCTTCAAAGTAATTACGAACCTTGATCACCAGTTCTCTCGCTTACTTTTTAAGAACAGATCCTTTCAGCATTTTGATATTTGACAGCTGGACAGCAATCAACACGCAGAAACACAAAATACACAATGTAACATATGGATAATGTGAAAGAACTCAACGAATAGAAATGTAGTGACTAGCACAACCGTGTTGTTGCGAGTGACAGATTAAGAAAAAAACACAAAATGGCGCTGGGCCATTGAGTGTTCCCACCTCGAAACAATATATTTGAATGTTTTTGTTATATTTGACTTTGTTCAAAATATAATAAATATCATTAATTATTTGGTTACAATACTACTACTATCAAATTAGAATTGTCATCGAGAAAATAGAGAAATGGAAATAATAACTAAGAGGAATACGCAATTATTATTTTTTATAGAATACTATCGGCTCGCCCGACTACGTAGAGATTTTTAATAAAGTGGCTTATAAAAAAAGGTTAAATAAGTTCTAAAGAAAATATGCGCGAGCGATACTGCAACGGGCTACACGCTGTAGCTAGTTTATATATATATATATATATATATATATATATATATATATATATATATATATATATATATATATATATATATATTACTCGTGTTTAAATCTACCTATTAAATAATTTGAGATTAAAATTCTAAGTATTTCGATAAAACTTTATCTAATCAGCCCACTTAAGATAAGCTGATTGATAACATGTTTTTAACCTGTTTTCTCGGCATTAAAAATTTTTATTTCTACTTGCTTTGGTATTAGACATATCATCCTGAAAGATCTGTCCGCATAGGATAACATTTCGTCGGTCTGTTTTCTCGTTCTTGAAAGCAATATCTGTATCTGGGTACTGTGTTCGACACATCAGTCAATATAATACTTCAAAGGTAGAATATAATAATCGTTTTTAATTTTAGTACTTAGTATTTGTTATTTATACGTGTTGGTCCGAGCCTGTTTTGAAGAATAAAACCTTTTGCTGTTAGGAAGTTCGTAAAAGGCAAATGGTAAGCCAAATATGTCACTTGTTACCTATGACTAACATGCAAAATACATCTTTGTGACTATTAGGTTTTTTTTATGTACAGGTAGGTTTTTATTTTTTATTAGATTATTAGATGGCTTTTTTATTATATTTTAAAAATTAATGTACAATTAATTTTGTAAAAATACTGCTAAATGTAAATTTGAATTATTTATTGATTAAATTAAATTTGTAAAAAAAATAAGTTTATGGCGCAGGTTGGTTTATTCTATATAGATTTAAGGATCAAATATTTGAACAATTAAAATTTATAATAGCTTAATGTACCATATTATGTAATCTAATTAATGATTCTGATTATGTGCGAAATTTTAGTCATTTAATCTATATTAATATTATAAATGCGAAAGTTTGGATGGATGGATGTTTGTTACTCAATCACGCAAAAACTTCTAAACGGATTTGAATAGAATTTATCACACTAGGTATGGTGATCTGGAATAGCACATAGGCTATTTTTATCTCGGAAAAATCAGATGATCCCGCGGGAATTCTCCAACAAACTGTTATAATATATTGATGATTTTTGTTCTGTTTTATACCTTGCCATATCGATTATAAAATATCGATGAAATTTATAAATATAAATAAATACCATCACGCATATATCACAGACGAGGTAGACAACAGTACAACGAATCTAATATAAACCATTGATGTCAAATTCACTGTGTGAAACATGGTCTATTTGTCAACAAATCGATCACATAGCCAGTCTTGCACAAGTTATGTTTAATTATCTAGGCAGCCTTTTTTTAAAAAAGCCTATTGCTACTACCTAGGTGGTAGAGTTCTGCAACATCTTGACCGTCTTACCTACTGCTGCCACAATAGCGCTCGTCGCTATCCTGTTCCGGTTTACTTTCTACCTTACTAAGTAAGATAGAAAGTAAACTTTGCACGTGACATTCTAAATTCTGACACACGGATAGCATCGCACCATTAAAATCTTTGGTGACCGTTGGCGATAGTTATCGCTGTCCTCTAGAAGAACTCCCTGCTTGTTTACTACCTTATTAAATAATATAAATCCATATTTAAATATTAATTTATATTATTTGGATATTAATCCACACTTCATTCATCCATAAAATTTAGAATGGATATATTTAAAGATCCGATTTTGAAGTAAACGCGTCGGTTATTCAGTGCAGACTGTATTTATTTTACTACCCTCTCACATAGGACATTATTACAATGACAGTATAGTACACATATTGCAACATAGATGGAGCTAGAGGTATATTTTGATACAGAGTGAATACTTTATAACACCCCCACTTATCAAAATAAACTAAGTGTTAAACAACAAAACTAAAACTACACAAAAAGTTATATTGTTTTTACAATACCTAACTTTTCCATAAACTTGTAATGTTTAACACTACCTAGACCTTTGGTTAATAAATCAGCAGGCATTTCATTACTAGGTAAATAACTGATCTCTATCTTTCCACTTTTGATCGTCTCTCTTACAAAATGATGCCTAACATCAATATGCTTTGATCTACTATGGCATTGATGGTTTGTGGCCATCTTCAATGCACTTTGATTGTCACAATTTAATTTAATTACTACCAAAGATCCAGTTAGCTCATACAATAGCTCTCTTAGGTATATAGCTTCCCTACAAGCTTCAGAAAGCGCTACATATTCAGCCTCAGTGCTTGATAAGGCTGTGACTCTCTGTTTTCTGCTCTGCCAAGAAATAGCTGAGCCAGACATTACAAAACAGAACCCAGTGTAAGATTTTCTGTCTAAGCTGTCACTGGCCCAGTCAGCATCCACATAACCTACTAAGCTTTCTCTCTTACTACTAAATTTTAAACAATATGATTTAGTTTTCTTTAAATACTTCAGTACTCTTTTGGCATAACTCCAATGTTTGGTACTGTAACTAGTATTAAATTGACTTAAATAACTAACGGCATAGGTTATATCAGGTCTTGTCATAATTGCTAAATACATAAGACATCCTATAAGTTTTTGATAGCAAATTCCTGGCGCACAAGATTCTGCTTTTGCCACATTCAATTTATTTTCTATAGGTGTATCAGCTGTCCTACAATCAGTCAGTTTAAATTTCTGCAATAATTCTTCTATGTACTGTTGCTGATCTACAGTTATCTCATAATTATTACAGTCTCTCTTTACATTAATATTCATGCCTAAGTATTGATTAACCTCACCTAAATCTTTAATCTTAAATTCAGAATTTAAAATACTTTTTAACTTTGCAGTTTCAACCTTATTATTAGAAAAAATGAGGAAATCGTCTACGTACAAAGCTAATATGACCTTTACATCTTTACTCATCTTTACAAATATACATGGTTCATGTGTACATATTTTAAAATTATTTTTAGACAAAACATCTCGTACTCTGTCATACCAAGCCAAGGCGGACTGTTTTAGTCCATATATTGCCTTTTTCAGCTTTAACACTTTTCCATCCTTTTGGGATGTAAAGCCCTCAGGCACACACATGTAAATATCCTCTTTCAAGTTACCATTAAGATAAGCAGTCTTAGCATCTAACTGTGTAATGTCTAGTCCTAGCTTTACACTTAGCGCAAATAATAACCTTAAAGTAGAGTGCCGCACAACCGGGGAAAAGGTCTCCTCATAGTCAATTCCACGTTTCTGTGTAAAACCCTTAGCCACTAGTCGCGCACGATATTGCACTTCACTATCACTTTTAAATTTTTTCTTTAACACCCACCTACATTGCACTATTGTAGCTCCCTGTGGGGCATCAACAAGTTCATACACTTCATTTTCTCGGAATGACTCCAATTCTTCATCCATTGCCTTTCTCCATTTAACACTCTCGGGACCTCTCAGGGCCTGTGCCAGAGTATGTTCAGGATCTGAGGTGGCCAACAAGCCGGGTTTGTATCTATCTGGTTTTCGTCGCTCCCTCTTGGGTCTATTGAAAGTATCAGAATCTAAATCCAACATTCTGATGGGACTGCTGCTTGATGAAGGGCTTCCTGGAACATAGGTCTCATCCACTTCATAAAATGTCTGATGTGATGATTCACTATCTGAGCTGTAGTGAGTCTCCGATTTTGATTGAGATTGTTCCGCATTGCTACAAGCCCCCACTGAACGATCGCCATCATCATCATCTCTAGGAACTGGAAACTCTTCTTCCACATGCCAAGTTGCCTCACAAGTTGCAGGCTCTCCTTCTGACACTGCTCTTTCCATCACCACTACATCTCGGCTGGTAGTTACTTGGTTTTTGATGATGTCATATACTCTGTATCCTTTGACGTGTTCTGAGTAACCAACAAGAATGTGCTGCTGCGCTTTCTTGTCCCACTTGGTTCTCCTTTCATGGGGAATATGCACCATCACCGGGCTACCAAAAATGCGTATATGGTTCAGCTTTGGTTTCTTTCCATACCACATTTCATAAGGCGTCTTGTCACTTAGGCCTGATGCTATAGAACGATTTTTTAAGTAGACAGCTGAGGATACCGCCTCTGCCCAAAACTTTTTATCTAAATTTGCATCAAATAACAAGCATCTCGCTTTATCAACAATAGTTCTATTGTTTCTTTCGGACATACCATTCTGTTGGGGAGTGTAGGGGTTTGTCCTTTGGTGTATGATACCAGATGTTTTTAAATATTCTTCCATCACTTTCGAGCAAAACTCTCCACCATTATCTGTCCGTAGCATTTTAATATTGGTATTCTTTTGCTTCTCCACCATAGATTTGAATTCTTTAAAAAATTTAAACACCTCACTCTTTTCTTTCATGAAGTACACAAATGTCATGCGGGTGTAATCATCTACAAAAAGTAAGAAATATCTTGCTGACCCTATAGATTTTGTTTCCATAGGTCCGCATACATCAGAGTGCACTATTTCTAGCACTTCTGTCGCTCTTGTACCTGCAGAGAATGGTAGGCGTGACTGTTTTCCCTCACAGCAAACTATACAGTTTGATTTTGACATATCTGAGCTGCCTTCATAGCTGACACCTTCCACGGCGCCGTTCTTCATTTTATTCAAGTCATGCGAGTTTATGTGTCCCAACCTTCTATGCCATAATAATGCATTGCTTTTAGCCATTAAACAATTTGTCACTGGTGTAGTACTTAATTCCAACTTGTACACACCGTCAATTAAATTAGCAACAGCCACCAGTTCTTTCTTAGCATTGTATATGGTACACTTACTATCCGAGAAAGAAACACTGTTATTGTTTTTGATTAATTGACTCACTGACAATAAATTTGTCGTAAGTTTTGGAACCCACAAAACGTCCTTAATTGTTATATCATAACCTTGCTTCGTTGATATTCTGACATTTCCTTTGCTTGAGACTTGAAGTTTTTCTTGGTTTGCCACTATAATATCAGGGAATGTATTTTCAATTGAAACGTTTTGTAACCAACTTTCCACGGCAGTCATATGAGCGCTAGCCCCTGAATCAACGTACCATTCATCTTTTCCATATGTGGCACTTAGGAAAACTGCACTAAAAGCATTTGTAATTTTATTTTTACACGATTTTTCCACCATTGGAAACTGATTTCGATAATGACCCGGAGTTTTACATTTATAACAGGTTATATTTTTATTTCCTCCTGTCATTTGAACATTTGACATTGACTTCCCGCTCTTATTAGTGACATTAGTGTTGCCAGGTCTGGGTTTTTGTTTCGACCATTTTGAAGTAAACGCCGATTCAGAATTCTGTCCATCACTAGATGTCGCTGTCTGAATCTCTATAGGTTCTGTATCCATCAATTTTGTCTTGATGACGTCAGCGGTGATTTGAATACCAGAATGTTCTATGGCCATAATCATAGGTGAAAATCTATCTGGTAAACCTGCCAGCATTAACGATCCGATCCACTGATCCGTTATTTCAAAACCTGTTCCACTCAATCTTTGTGATGTATCCACAATTTGAGTCACATAAGTGGTCATACTTTCACAATTTTCCCGTCTTATTGAAATCAAGTGACGTAGCAACGAAATCTTTCTCGAAAAACCTGAGTCATCAAACAGAGATTTTAGTTTATCCCATAACTCTTTCGAAGTTGTCGTCCTCTTGATGTGTACGTACAAAGCAGGATCGATGGTTAGGGATAATTTGGCCCGCGTCTTAGCATCTTCATCGGGTTTAATTTCACTTCCCGCCATTGGCTTCACACAATGTAGCGTACCTTCCAACACGAGTAAATTTTCGACCGCGAAAGTCCACTCATCGTAATTTTCCCTGCCCTTTAATTTAGGCACACTGGCTAAATAGTTTGTTGACATCTTGCACAACACGACTGTAACTAACTTCTAACGTTTTAAACACTATAAAACTTTAAAAAAACTGGGAAAAGCCCATAACCTGAAGTAAACGCGTCGGTTATTCAGTGCAGACTGTATTTATTTTACTACCCTCTCACATAGGACATTATTACAATGACAGTATAGTACACATATTGCAACATAGATGGAGCTAGAGGTATATTTTGATACAGAGTGAATACTTTATAACAGATTTCAAACATAGATTAACTTTTTTTTATAATCAACGCACAAGAGGCTGAGATAGAGGATGTAAGTTGGTTTGAAAAACTAGTCGGATGACATTTTAACTTATTTGCGGGCAAAGCTGCAGCCCAGGACAGCTAGTAAAAAATAAATAGCATACAAAAAGCTTATTTACAACGATTTGCCTAACCAAATATTTGAAAGTAGGACAGGACCTCATATGTCTATAATGAATCTTGTACCACTAGGCGATTAAGGCATCTAAATAATACTAGACAAACGCTAACAATTTTAACCAGGAATGCCTGTGTTTTGTTGAGCTTGCTTACCTCAAGGGAGCCGACGCACTACTGATATGAATTTATTAATTCATTTATTTTGCAGGCAACATAAAATTCAAAATGTCATTGAATAGAATCAGGGAAGATGTATATACCTATTTGGAAGAATTAACATATTCAATAGTCGCTGAATCCGGAGTTGTTACAGACCGATATCACCTTGGGAAAATCATTCTACGCAGCTTTAAAGATGCCCCTGACTTTTTGATGCAGGTACCTACAGCAATATTTATTGCAGATTTTACTTGTATATCCTCGGTTTAGTCCAAGTTAACTTTTGAATAATATACTGTCTGAGTTTCAGCCAGACAGCGTAACGTGACAACTGGGTGATAGAGTTCTATATTTGAAATTGAGATTAATTTATATACATTCTATATATAAATAAGTGAAGGAAAAACTTTGGACCCCTTTTACTTACTTTTTGGACTTAGCACAGTTAGAGTATAAATTGCGTAGGACTGCTGAAACCTAACATTTTATTAATAATATGCATTAGAAATATATGAAATGAATAAAAATAACAATATTAATGAAATTAATAATAATAATACACACACTATATTCATGTGACATGAATGATAGTATACACACATGTTTATTATTTCCTTTATGGCTAAAGTCAGTTGTCAAACTTAAAAGAGATTTTATTGTTCAGTCTGTGGTCAAATTTTGGCCACAGGTGATCGCTAGTTATTATATTAATACGTAAGAGAAAAATAATTGTACTCCATTTTAAGATGATTCTTGATGATTCGATGACTTAAAACCTTACACCGGCGAATGATCAAAAACGCTACTGTCATTGTGTGTCACAACAATTTACCGTATCCACAAGATACGGTAAATTTCGTTTTAACTACACTGTAGTATTACATAGATAATTTAGGTAGCTTAATTATTGATTGTCTCCTTAACAGCTTGGATGACAATACAAACTCATTATCCATTAAATAACAATATTACTGTAGCGGTTCAAGCAATCTACAAATGTTACTAGAAAAAATTAAAAAACCGAAAAATATGAGATTCAAAATAAAATTCTGAATCGCATATCACAATTATTTATCTTGTACACACTATATAAAAGTTTCAACGCGCCTTCTCAAATGGACTCCGATCCCCAGGCAGTACACCTTGCCTGGCTAGGAAGATCTTCCTTTTCCCCTTCCTTGTCCTTGTGTGACGTCATCAACTTCCACACCTACGGGCTAAACCAACGGGCCAACTATTGTCACCTAACAATAGTTGGCCCGTGGGTTCAATCACACTATTACCCTTCAGCGGTAAGAACCAGCGGCGCCACATTACTTTTACCCCATTTCTAAATTTCGAAGATACTTTGAAACTTTTTATTATAACATATACATGAGTAGAGAGAGATACTTAATGTAAGTTCGAATCTTATTTGCACAGCACAGGAATTTTTCTTGCACTAAATTGCAGGAGTTTTTTTTTATAAACAAGTTCAGTATATCGTGCAGAACATTAATGCATAAAATACTTACAAATAAGAGGTGAAAGTGACACCATTTTGCGAAAAACTATTTTGAAAATGGTTTTCCGCAAAAGTGTGATTAACGTAGGAGGACTGGACGTGAATACGTTATTTTTCTGGCTTTCGGGCAAACATTCGGTTCAGTGGCATAGAAAAAATCAAATAAGATTAAGATTTTGTGAAAAGTTGCATAATAATTTACTTTAATTTTGTCATTTAATTATACATTTTTATAGAATAGCTCCTGAATTTATAAAGATCTTAATACGAACAACATTTTTGATTGCAGATCGATGGAGCCACGGATGAAACTGATACATTTAAATCAGCATTGGATCGTTCGGTGCGTTGTGCAATTAACCTTAAAAAAATGGGAATAAAACATAATGACAATATATTTTTAATGGGACCGAATGGTATCGATCTGGCAATGCCCATGTATGCTTGTTTTTACCTCGGCGTTGGCATTATTATCATTGATATGACGCTTGAAGTCCGTAAGTACATAAGTGCTTGGCAAAACACAATCAATATTTTGCTTCCTCAGATGAAGACTGATATAAATAAAATTTTGTTAATGAGCGTGTCAGTATGTCTGTTTATTTTTTCTTAAACGATTTTTGATAAAATTTATTGTAACTATAGTCTATGTATACTTAAGACTTGGCAAATATGCTACTTTTCTGCTTAAAGTATGTATGTATTACTCATATTGTCCCTAAGAGGCCATCCATAAATTACGTCACACAAATTTCATGATTTTTTGACCCCTCCCCCGTCCTTGTCACATCTGGTCACATTTGGGAGTATACCTCCTACCTAGTATGATGTCACATATTCTACAATTTTACATTGGAAACATGATCTCTTTCGATTATTTTTCATCTATACAGGTATTATATTTTGAAGAATTGTGATGTCACAAAATGTGGAACCCTTCTCTACCCCTTGTCATACAATGTCACACTTCGTCGACCCCCTCCCTCCCCCTTAATGTGTGACGTAATCTATGGATGGCTCCTAATTTTTAAAACACCCCGTTGGTCTAGCGGTTAGCAGCTCTGACTATGCAATCGTTTCAGAGTTTAATTCCTGAAGCGAAAAAATGATTGTTTGATGGATGGAGGTGTCATGGAGGTTTGTTAGTCTGCATTTGAGTATTTTTATTTATGTCAGTATATATGCAAATTACGTTCATAACGCAAATCACAAGGAAATAACACTTGTATGCTTTTTTCTCCAGGGACATATTTTGTTACCTTTTATGTTTTTTTTCATTGTTTACACAGTTACATACTTTAAGTATAAAAATTGGTTAATTTTGCTTAACTTTATTAATGGCGCCTAGAGTGAGACACGTAAAGCAAATCTACAAGTCTCACTTTAACAGCACCACTGCCTGACTAGAAGTTTTTTTTATTCTTCATAAGAAGCTTCGACATCGTAAAAACTATATTTACAATTATTTCAGATGAACTTCAAGACGCTTTTCAGCAATGTTATCCAAAAGTTGTGTTTTGTCGAATTGATTATGCATCAAAAGTTCTTCAGGCTTTACAGTTTCTTCATTATGATACATTTATTATAACCTTTGGTGAAATCGAAAATTTTACTAGTTTCCGACGATTTATAGATAACGATTTAGAAGAAAAAATAATTAATGACTTTAAGTAAGTGTTTAAAATGTTTTATATATGTTTATGGATGAGGGCGCTAGTGTGCTCTAGTTAACATCGGCTCCGTGTTATTTTGTAAATTAAAAATAATTAAAGTGCTTAATTATCAATAAAAAGTAAATAAAAGTGTATCTTACGAACTGATTCAGTGGTGAAATAGTTAGCAGCAACGGAAAAGCAAGAAAAAAGAAGATATTACGCTAAAACTTATTGCAAATACTATTACATATTTCAAGAAATACACAAGATATTTTTTAGAAAAATGCGACTCTTGGAAGGATAAAAAAGGTCAGTCTACAAGATATGACAAATAAAAGTTTACTTACTACAACATATAGTTAAAAACTAAAATTCATAACCTCAAATCAAAGGAATCACGTTACTAATTATTTAAATACATTTAAATCAGCGCCATCTTAAATAAATGTTTAGTACTACTTTAGTCAAGTTATACGAAAGAACCCAGTGGAGCCATCACCAGATAGTATCGCTACTCGACGGCAGAGGGCAGGAAAACTTACAATTAGATCTGAACCCAAATCAATCATCGCTTACTGACAACTGATATCACCTCTCAACAAAAGAGGGCGCTTGTTACTTTTACAAACATGGAAAATCACATGATGGAAATTTTAAAACAAATTCAACAGGATATACTAGAACAAAAAGAAAAAATGAGAAATATGGAAAGTAACATAACAAATATAATAAATAAAAATATTGATGAAAAATTTATTTTAATGAAAACAAGAACTTCTGAATTAGAAAAAAAAATGAACAACAATTATACATAGATCGATTAGAAAAACAAATCAAAAAGAAAAATATTATTTTATTTGGAGTAGAAGAATGCGAGCACACTTTAGATGACCTAAGAAACATGGTTTTAGACATTTTTCATACAAATATGGAAATAAAATGCCAGGAAACAGAAATAGAAGACATAAGAAGACTAGGTCGCTGGAAAATTGATAAAACAAGACCGGTAGTAATAACAATTTCAACTATGAAGCGTAAATTCGAGATCTTAAAAAATAATAAATTGTTAAAAAAATGTAATATGTATGTCGACGAAGACTATCCTCTACATGTCCAACAAAAACGCAAAATACTAAGAGAGGAGCTAAAAAAAGAACGCGCGCAAGAGAAAAATGTAGTACTTCGTTACGACAAAATAGTGTCAATCAAAGGAAAACATATACACACTACCGAAGGATCAAGACAAAGCAAACGCAATCTTTCAGAATCACCTAAAGAAAATGACACCACAATAAAAACAAGACAGAAAAAATGCAACTATATACCGAAAAAAAATAAAACTAGTAATATAATGACTTACATGAATAAACCTGGCATCAATAAACCGATTGCTTATGGAGATACGTCACCAATCCAAGACTCTACAAAATAGCAACCAATAACAGCCCCTCCATCCCCATCTCCCCCAATACGGTTAGTCACCGCGGGGGATGTAGACTGTGACCCTCCATGTAACCAAACCTACTACATAGCGACATTCAACGTACGTTCTCTATCATCAGAAGCTAGAATAATCGAGTTAGAATTTGCTTTATCAAAAGTCAAATGGGATATAATAGGAATAGCGGAAGTCAGAAGGAAAGGTTTTTTTATAGAAGACAGGGGAGTGTATATTTTTCACTACTACGGAGAAACAAGAGGAGAAAAAGGGATAGGATTTTTAGTTAGGAAACAAAAAAGCCTATATGTTGAAAACTTCATACCCATTAGTGAAAGAATAGCTATTCTGAAAGTCAAAATTCAATCTCAAACTTATTCAATTATACAAGTTTACGCACCCACAGAAAGGGCTTCCGATGAAGAAATAGAAAAATTCTACGAATTATTACATACAGCAATAGAAAAATGTAGCAATAACTTAATTTGTATGGGAGACATGAACGCAAAAATTGGGGTTTTACCGGAAGAAAGTACACACAATATACTGGGAAAATACGGATATGGCAGCAGAAACGATAGAGGTGAGATGTTCATCAACTTCTGTCACCAGTACAACTTGTCTATTATGAACACTAAATTTAAAAAACCTTTGAAAACTAGATGGACATGGAAATCGCCAGACGGTGTAACAAAAAACCAAATTGACTTTTTCACAACAAATGCTCCTAAAAATATAGAAGATGTTACTGTCATCAACAATCTGCTTTTTCCGAGTGATCACCGAATGGTTCGAGCAAAATTAACCACAAAAACCTGTAAGCCTTCTAGAAAAAAATACGCTAATAATCCCCGTATAAAAATAAACAGTACAAATGTACGAGAAAGTCTCTCAAAAACTCTACCTAAGCTCGACTTTGAAAAATCAGTGCAAGAACTCTATAACGACATAGAACATCTAATAAAGAACAGCTATAAAAATGCTAAAGAGTCTACTCGGGAAAATAGAAGGAAAGCAATAATGACACACGAAGTTATTCAACTAATACAGTATAGGCAACAACTAAAAGACAAAAAGAACAAAACAAGAGACGAAAAGAGACAACTTAGCATGTTATATAGAGCCATAAACAAACATATCAAAACCAACATGGAGAATTATAGATTGGCCACTATAAGTCATTACCTAGAAAAATCAGGCGGTGTCAACAAGGCTTACAAAAAAATCAATAACACGAAGCAAATGATGACTCAACTAAATTCTTCCTCTGATTTAATCGTAACTAGCCGCAAAGAACTTTTGGAAGTAGCCACAAATTTCTTCAAACGACTCTACCAAGCTACTAAAACTCTACATCCCGAAAAAATACCCGTAAATACTGATAGCGTACCATTCTTTACTGAAAGCGAAGTAGAGCACTCAATAACGAAGCTAAAAACCGAAAAGAGTTGCGGACCAGACAGTATTAGCAATGACTTACTTATCGCAGGAAAAGAACACCCTGTAAAACCACTAACCAGACTATTCAACAAAATATTGGAAAAAAGAGAAATTCCACAGCAATGGACCACGGCGGAAATAACTTTGTTATATAAAAAAGGAGATGCAAAACAAATAGATAATTACAGACCAATAAGCCTTTTGTCTACACTTTACAAAGTCTTCTCTTCATCTCTATTAAGGCGTATTACAAAGGCTGTGGATGAAAATCAGCCAGTAGAACAGGCTGGCTTTATGAAAGGGTTCTCTACAGTAGACCACATTCATACATTAAAGAACATCATAGAGAAATATAACGAATATGGAAAAACTCTATATATCGGATTTGTGGATTATTCAAAAGCTTTTGACTCTATTTCCCATAGCTCTATATGGAATGCTTTAGCAGAACAAGGGGTAAACGCTATATACATAGACATTATTAAGGAAATTTATAAACACAGTTCTGCTAGAGTAAAGATAGAGACACCAGGACCATCCTTCAAAATGGGAAGAGGAGTAAGGCAAGGCGATCCGATGTCACCTAAATTATTTATAGCTGTACTAGAGTCCGTTTTTAGAAGCTTAAACTGGAATCAGATTGGGTTGAACATTAATGGCACCTATTTATCGCATTTAAGATTTGCTGACGACATTGTTTTACTATCCGAGAACACAGAAGAATTACAATATATGCTAGAGTCTCTTAACACGAAAAGCAAAGCGATAGGCCTTGAAATAAATCGGGGTAAAACTAAATTAATGACAAACAAAGAGAAAAAGCAAGTTCTGTTAGAATCGACGCTCTTAGAGTATGTGGATAGCTACATATATCTTGGCCATGAAATTTCATTTTCCAACACAACAGAAAGAGAAATTACCCGTAGAATAAAAAATACCTGGAAGAAGTACTGGAGTATGAAAGAAATTTTCAAGAGTAACTTAATGACAACACTGAAAACTAAAGCTATGAATATATGCCTATTACCATGCCTTACCTATGCGTGCCAGACTTGGACCATAACAAAGAAAACCATACATAAATTAAGAACATGCCAAAGAGGTATTGAAAGAAGTTACCTCGGTTTAAAACTGAGAGACAAGATACGTCACACGGAAATAAGACAAAAAACAAAAGCTAATGATGTTGTTAAACAGGTGTTAAAATTAAAATGGCGTTGGGCTGGACATACACAAAGAGCACCAGATGAAAGATGGACGAAAACTGTAACAAATTGGTATCCTATATACATGAGACGAAAACCTGGAAGACCACACAAACGATGGAGCGACGACCTGATGAAAATTGCGGGCAAAACCTGGAATAGACTAGCAATAGATCGCAGAAGGTGGAAAGACATGGAGGAGGCTTTCACCGCCCTAGGCGGTCCTTACATAGATAATAAAAATTAACCAGACAAACATACATTATATATTAACTTTATTTTATATTGATAGCACTTTTAACACTAAAATATACCTAAAATATTATATAATAGTTAAATGATAATATAAATAATGACTTATGGACACAACTAAATTTTAACAATTAATAAACTATAAATATTATATTTACTTGACAATATAGATAATTGCTTCAATAATAATTTAATTAAACTAGTAAAGTATATAATATTAATAAATTTTAATATTAATTTATAAATTTAACTTAACCTAATAAATATTATATATACATTTATTTTATATACATATATTAATCATGCAAATAATAAATTTAAATTACGTTACAATATATTATACAATTTTACTTTCTTATATAAAATCTCAAATATAACACTAACAATTACAATTGATTTAACAATATTATGTTAATGAGATATCGTTAAAATGACAAAAGATGTAAGGAATCAATAAAAAGCTATTTATTTATTTTTTTATTTATTAAGTAAGTGTTTAAAATGTTTTATATATATATGCGAGCACACAATCCGTTTGACCGATCACCATGAATAAATCTCCTTCATGGTGATCCAAACTTAATAAATCTCCATTGTTGTAACTCGCTACCAGATGACGCTGTTTATCTATTAACTTCTATACCGTTTAACTGAGCATGAATTTTTTTGTGTAGGTATGTATATTTTTTATGGAAAACATTTATGTGCTATCTCCACTACTGTCACTAGCCACTGGGACTTGTTATTTCTCTATCGTCTAACCAATCATAAAAAATATTATCTAATTATATAAAAGAGGATGTTTGTACATAATATGTAATCTATTCATTCAAAATTTCATTTGACTGATTATTATGAAACTTAGTATACATACTAAGTTTTATAAGTTTTATTTTTATAGAAGGAAATTTATTTGCTATCGCCGTTATTGTAACTCGCTAACATATGGCGCTGCAGCATGTTGCTGTTATAATACAACTTTTTTGTATTATAACAGCAATTTAACAGCAACTGATAGGACCACGTTTGCCAAATTTAGCTAGTAATCAAATAAAGCAGTAAAAGAATAACTAATAATTACACTTTTCAATTTCAAGACCGAGTGAATTTGACACAAGAACAACAAATTGTATGTTGGTAAGTACTAGCGGAAGCACTGGCGTACCAAAGCTGGCTGCTCTTACTTATGAAGAAGTATTCATTGGATTTTCTGACGTTATGTAAGTATTAATAATATTTTAATTTACATAATACAATAAAAAAAAATATTATGTAACATATAATAAGTAAACAAATGACTCTCTTTTCTGTCAAAGAACACTTTCGTTTATAAAGATGTTAATATTTCTTGGCTATATGTAAATAATAGATACTTCTGGAGAAATTACACAAGTTGATGTAGCTTCAAAGTAAGTACATTATTTTCTTGTGTATTGGTATCAGTCAACTTTACTAAATCTGTATATTAATACGTGAGGGCAAAAGTGTTTAACCCTTTTTAATACAATTGCGTGAACAGTAGAGTTTAACACAGTTATAGTTTACACTGCAAAAACTTAATATTTTTTAAATAAAATGCATTAAAAATATGTTAAATTAATAAAACTAAACATTACACACAACTTTTACGTGACATACGCGATATTATACTCACATGTAAATTTTGATATTTTCTTTATGGCTGAAATCAGTTGTTAAACTTAAAAGAGATTTTATTGTTCAGTCTATGGTCGAATTTCGGCCACAGGTGATCTCTAGTACATATAGATAGACTCGAACACACCTCTTATCACCTCTTCGAAGAATAGACCATCTGCAATTCTGCTTGGCAATTCGTAAAAGGCGAATGAGTTTCGCAACGTCTCACCCGGGTATATAGTACCACTGCCTTACATATTTCTGCCACAATAGCGTCAGTACTTGTCATTGTCATGTTCTGGTTTGCAGGCTAAGGTAGCCGGTAGGCTTATAATGTGGGATTACCATACCACCAAACGGATGGCAACGCGCCATTTACATATCTAGATTCTATAAGAGAGTGTTGTCTCTTTCAATCAGGGTAACCACTGCTTATTGTCTTTTAAAAAATTAGTATGCAAATTGCGGCGACTCCTTTATTATAGGAAAATAACACTGTATACTTATTTACAAGAAATAAACTTCAACAGTAGATTGTATTTTCGTCTATCGTTTAGTGAATGCCTGTTCTTTTTTAACGTCAGTTTTATGTCAGATACGCTTTTGAATACTCTTTAACAGCGTTTACTCCAAAACATTACATTTAGACATTAGTTATTGTGATCATATGTATGTGTGTGTACATTAATTGTACTAAGTTTAATTAAATGAAAATAGGCCTCAGATTAAAAAATAGCTAAAACATCATAAAGGGCTATTTTCTACATCAAACTACTTTTACTGTTAAATTATAAAAATAATTAACCCTGTAGCTTTTGATTTAAATTAGATGGCGCGTTACGATAGAACACCGTAACCAAGTAACATTTAGTATTTATGTATTTTCAGGGCTGTGTACTCAAAATTTCCAACTCCAATTCGTTTGGCGATTGTGCCATCGCCTTTACAGTGGATGACTGCCGTTTTCCATTTTGTTCTTTCGCCAATTCTAAGGTACACTCGTGTACAATCTTCATTGGACTTTACTCCAGAACATGGCCATTATCTCATCAATAAATATAAAGTAAGTGTTATAAGTTATCTATATCATGTATATATGGACGTGTGCTAGACTAATTTTATTATTATTGACATTTTTTCCACCAGTTTTAATCAGTTTAAAAAGGCAGTTTTGAATAGTCTTAAAAATATGATTCATGTGTGTAATTTTAGCTCTAGTACCTAGGCACTTCTAATTTTTTAGTTATTTTTAATATGACTAATATATATATTTTTTTCCTTTTGTGTAATTAATACGGTGATGAATTTTAATTATTTTCTAAATTTTTTGTCTTTATAATAATCTTGCATGTTATTATTTGTCTTTATTTTTTTGTTTATTAATATAAAACTAGAAATACCCATGTAAATTATTTGGACACAATAAATATATTAAATACTAGCTGTTACCCGCGGCTTCGCTCGCGCATATTCACTTCAGAACGTATTTAACTTTTCTTTATAAGGGCGGGCCGCTAATATTGTATAAAAAATAATATTTACATATTCATCTTAGTTATTTATATCGATATTTTTGTTATCAAAATTTAAATAAAACACGTAAGATTAAAAATTCCTATTTGTAACATACCTATCAAACAAACTAATGTAGTTATAAAAGAAACATGTAATACCTAAGCTAAATCAACCTATGACACTATTATACATACCGAACTATACCACAAACCTAAATAAATTATACCTATCTATTAAGATTGCTATATATGTAACACATCTATCTCACCAACTATCGTAACTGATTAAAAAAATCTGTAAGCCGGTTAATCCTGCAGGTAATCCCTGAAATTTCCCGCTAAATTGAGGTATTTTAAGCTCAAACAAAAAAATATGGCTAAGCTATATGTTTTAAGTTTAAAGCGTTCAAAAATCTATATTTAAAAAAAAATGATAGTTATTCAGTATTCAAAAATCTATATTTTTTTCAAAATGATGACCGACTTTGATTTTTCGAATAACATTCAACGCAATTTTTGAGCTCTAATTTGTTTTATTAGGTAAAAAATGTCTAAGAAAAATAAAAAAAATACTTTTTCAAAAACTTTCGTCATTGATAAATCCCGAAAGAACAGACCGATTTTAATACATTTTACGATATTTGACGCAGTGTTTTAAGCAGAAGATTTTAAAATAAATCAGTAAATTAGCCTAAAAGTTATTTTAAAAATACGAAGTAAGTTTCCTGTAAACAGCGTGATTTTAATATTTGAAAATTTGAATAGATTTTAATTTTTAAAATGGCATTTGACGCAGTTTTTTTAGTACTAAAATAAAATAGAAGATCAAAAAATTATTGCTTGAAAAATTTTGTTGAAAAAACACTTTATTCAAAATTTTTCGTCAACGATAACTCCTGAACGGATGCAGTTTTTTGAAGAATGGAGGTGATTAGAATTTGTACTCAGTCGGTACATAAATCTGGAAGTTATATTACAGAAATACTGTATCGTAAAAAAAAAATTTTAAAGTTTTTGCAAAAATTCTCAAAATTTTCTGGACCGAATCGATTTAAATTTTCAGGAAGTCTAAGTTGAGCGGTGTAACAAACTCTCCCGAAGACCCTCTAAATTCACATTTTAAATATAACAAAATTGTCTGTTATATTTCGTTTATAAAGGAGTCAACAGAGTTTTAATCATATTATCTGGCCAAATGATTCATCTAGTGTTAAATTGAGGACCCATTTTTGTGTTATATAGTTTACCCATTCATTCTTTTCAAAGGTACACTTCATCTCTTATAAACAACCATACTTTATTAGGAAATGTATACTATAAATTGATTTAAAGGACTAAAATTTAATATATTGAAGATATTTGGCTTAAGAGGGGGAGTAATATATTACATAAATACATAATAAAGATATTTGACTTTAAGGAAGGGAATAATATATTAAATATATACATAAAATACATAATAAAATATATATGATGATATTAATAATTACATTGACTTCATCTAAAGGAAAGAAGTACGGTAGTATGGAATATATGGACAAAATTATTGTAATATTTAGGTTGGGAGTTGTAAAGCACTTTATTGCCGCAATTTTATTATTGTGGGATATGTAAGAGGCGCCGCCTCGCCTCACATGTGTGAATACCAAGCCGGCTGAAGGCCTTCCTAGCGTATTCCCCAGAAATATATTGAAACTAAAAGGAACTAAAGTCCTTAATCTCAAAGAGAAAATCAATATATTATGAAGAACCAAGTTAATGGCAGATAGGCATTACTATTGTGGGGTCACAAAGTGATAGCCATATAGTTTAATGTCCAAACATGTGAATACATTGTTTGGAAGTTGATGAGTATAGGCATGACCAAGGTGCATCATTAATATTGAGCACAGCCAAAAGGCCAAATAATAAATATATTTCTCAAGTATACAATTAAACATTGACTTGAAGTAAATAAAGGTTGATAAAATATATACTGTTGTTATTTTTGTAACAAACAGTTTAATAAACTAATAAATAAATATTGGCATGACCAAGGTGCATCATTAATATTGAGCACAGCCAAAAGGCCAAATAATAAATATGTTTCTCAAGTATACAATTAAGCATTGACTTGAAGTAAGTAAATGTTGATAAAAATATATACTGTTGTTATTTTAGTAACAAACAGTAACAAAATAATAAATAAATATTGGCATGACAAAGGTGCATCATTTGTATTGAGCACAGTCAAAAGGCCAAATAATAAATATGTTTCTCAAGTATACAATTAAGCATTGACTTGAAGTAAGTAAATGTTGATAAAATATATACTGTTGTTATTTTAGTAACTAACAGTAACAAAATAATAAATAAATATTGGCATGACCAAGGTGCATCATTTGTATTGAGCACAATCAAAAGGCCAAATAATAAATATGTTTCTCAAGTATACAATTAAGCATTGACTTGAAATAAGTAAATGTTGATAAAAATATATACTGTTGCTATTTTTGTAACAAACAATAATAAAATAATAAATAAATATTGGCATGACAAAGGTGCATCATTTGTATTGAGCACAGTCAAAGGGCCAAATAATAAATATGTTTCTCAAGTATACAATTAAGCATTGACTTGAAGTAAGTAAATGTTGATAAAAATATATACTGTTGTTATTTTAGTAACAGCCAGTAATAATAAATATTGGCATGACCAAGGTGCATCATTTGTATTGAGCACAGTCAAAAAGCCAAATAATAAATATAATTCTCAAGTTTACAATTAAAGTTTGTGCAAGTTTGTTTTAACAATTACTTGACAAAACTAAGACAAGATAATATGTTGTCTTCAATCACAATACCGAAACATTAATAGTCGGTACGCGATAAATAAACATATATAAAAGTAATCATTGCTCGCAATGAACTTCAAATAATCAAAATCATAAAAATTTCATAAGTAAAATCAATTAAGATAATCCTTATGACGAAAGTCAAATGAACTCAGGTTAATGTATAAAAATACATTAAAACAAGCAATTTAATATATCCAGCTCTGTGATGTAGCTCATACCTGGTTGAAGATTTGATTAGTTATGTAAATAGAGCAACTTTGCTAGGCGATAGATAGTTGGTGTTTATCTGGGTTAACCCTCTGAATACACTGTTTGCGGTAGGGCTTATCCGAGTACCACGCACTGGTAACGAGAAGATAACCATAACGACAACATTATATGTGTCTTTATATAGATATACACAATGCATGCAACATGCATACAACCCTGATGCCTTCGCAAAGTCGACACTACCTTGTGACGAAGGTATGGTCCAATCAAAAAGCCAAATAATTAAAATAAATTATTACTGAACTAGAAATTAACCTTTGTTCTAAAGATATTATAGTCAAATTTCCTCCTATAACCCTAATAATTTATAGTCACCACAAGCAATGAAATATTACTTATTAATCGAATTTGAAGTTATAGATGAAATTTAGTAAGATCTTTGAACTCTTTAATATTGTGATTGAATACTCAATACATCGTAGTCAGAATCCAAACAATTCGTCTTATACTCGTTTTCTAATGAAACTAAGTTATTTATGTCTTCTCCAGACTATTACCGCCTTATTACAAAAACAGGCCTAGATCTGGGTTTAAACCAAGATTAAGAAGTCTAGGCTTGTCACGGTATTAAAGTTAGATTCACTACTAAAATTCATTCTTATTACAAAAACGAGTCTAACTGAGGAGTAGCTAATACCGAAGATAGACTTTGGATTAACATGTATCCACAGATTATAAGCTAAAATGACTCTAAACGATTCATTCATTCACTCGGCGTAACATGCAACGTTCCATTACAACAAACACACTTATATGAAAAGAAAGCAAATTGTTTATTAAAAGTGATTTATGAGTTCAAAAGTGATAATAAAATAAAATATAAGTACAATTTTGCTATGAAAATTATCTTAAATCTGAAAACTTTGAAATTATATGAATTTTGTTTTTATTTCCACTATATACTTACATGTGTACACGTATCGAGTTAGCGTACAACGAAATAAACTGAAAAAAAAAGCAAAAAAAAAAGTGTGCGACGAAATTTAATCCGAATGTTTATAATAAATACTATATGCGAAAGTAAACATTTCAATAATATATTTACAACGGCACTTCAAGTTACTTAATATTTCTGTATTTCCATGGCTAGTCTGTTTTTTATTTATTATTGAAGCACAAGAACCTGAGTGCCTCAAGTAGGTACGATTAGGTTTTGTTATAAAATCTAACATTACTTTTTTACCGTAATCAGTCAGTCAGTGCAGTCTATAGCACCTATAACTTTCAAAAATTAGCTATACGGCGAAACTTCCTCATTGCTTCTTCTTGCATATTTAAAGTAGCTGGCATCTTTATAAATCTATGGGACAATCCAGCTAAAAGCCCTGCTATTTTCTTACAAGTTTTGCTAATGGTCGGCTGGGATACACCATGTAAGTCGGCAGTATCGTCTGGAATCTATAGAAACAATAATAATATTTCAGTAAGTTTTCCAGCAATTGAAATATATTGGCATTGCTTGTAATGTAAATTATCAAGTTTATACACTTACCTCATGACGAGCCCAGTTGCGTAATGCGCAAACCACTTGCAACTCAGGACTGAGAGTCTATCCCCGAGGGTCATGAACTAAATCCTCTCGCAATAAATCCACTATTTTGCTGGCAAACGTTTTTGTGAATCTATATTTTTTTCGAAAGTCTCCGTCGTTTAAGTGAAACGGATTCACTCGACTTTGGGGTCTATTAAGCTTCTGATATGTTTCCGATACTTCCAAATCTTCCAAATTCTTTATATCAATTACGTTTATGTCCATTTATAATTATTTTAATTACAAACAATTATTTCACAACAAATACGACGTTTATGTCAACTTTGAAGTTTGACGTTTTGAGCTTAGTATTAAAGTTAAACTAGGGCTCGCGGAGGTTTATCTTTAGAACCATAGAAGATACTCGGAATAGCGTTAAACCCGGTTTTATAATAACGTTTCATCTAGTACTAGTAACAAAACTGGTATTAAGGTCGGTACTATATTTAGACCTCGTTTTGGAATAAGGCGGTTAGAGTTCTATTATTCTTATTTCAATTACTCTTTAATCAAATGTCAGAATTTAATAAGGTCTGAACTTTTAGAAATCAACGCTTATTAGATCTATTGTTGCTTTAAGTGAACAGTATTATGAAACATCTAGCCACCCGAATAATCATAAGTAAAGTTCATTTGTACAATCCTTATAATGTAGAGATTCAATCATGGAATCCAGGTTAATACATGAATATATACAGATAAACAATTTAGACAAATAATTCTAGTTCTGTAAAATAGTTCATGTCTGAGATGATTAGATATGAAAATGGATCAACTTTGCTTGGCGGTATAGTTGGGTGTATATCTGGGTTATCGCCCCAAACACCTTGGACTTACGACAGAGGGACATATTAACCGTGTGTCTGCACTGGTGAAGAGAAGATGACCATAATGACAACATTACATGTGTGTCTTTATATAGATATACACAATGCATGCAACATGCATACAACCCTGATGCCTTCGTAAAGTCGATACTCCCCAGAGATGAAGATGACATGATCTATTTACCAAGGTAAAAATATCTAATCCAAAATTAGTAATTAACCTTAATTTCAGATTTATTTAGTAAACTTCCTATCTTACTAAAAGATCTGTTATGCACTGTCACTATAAACAATAATATTTCAATTATCCAAAAGAATTAATTTGATGAAGAAGTTTAATATTATAATTCCTATCCTCCTAAATCCCTATATAAATAATATAAAATAAGAATAAAATAAATAAATAAATAATTAAATTAAGTAAATAATTTATACAAAATATGGTTAAATAAACATAATACGTTTGGACTAAAGTTCATTCATTCCTCTCTTGCACTCTAACTCCCTGAAGCTTTATTAAAGTCATTTAAGATTTTCGCTCCAAATTTAATTCAACAATTCAGTTTATATTAATTATTCCTTTGTTAGACACGAAGAGAGTAATTTGTATTAGTTTGTGATTATCTCGTTTAATATTTGTACTCGGTTTTAAATTTGATTGTAAATAAAATAATGTTTTATGAAGATTTGATTTTAAGAGACTGGCCTATGCAATTAATTTACGTATTAGTTAATATTTAGTTTTATATATAATAATAATTCGTATTAACATTTCAACATTTTTAACAATTCATATTAAGGTAGGTTTTAATATGAATTTTATGTAGGTTTATGCCCCCACTTATTGGTTGTAATATATTATTCCTACAATGACAGACCTTCTGCTTTCAATTCCTAAAAGATCCCATTTCCTCCTAACAATATTTCTAATTTGAAGCATTAATTCAAGTAATCATTTAAACTAGAGAAAGTTTCTATAATAAATATTTCCTAAGCTTGAATCACCTAGTTTTAATTGAAAGTCAATAATAAACAAAGTATTCCTTAAATTCCTCAATATATTAAAGAATCAGTTCTTCCACCTAATATCTACACGCCCTACCCTATCACCTAATTGTTCCTTCATAAAAAAAAATTATAACTGCCCAAAATTATAACAATGCAGAAATTAAAATTGTATTTGCCATACCTCCAACTCTGCAACAAACCTACAGTAACTCTGCATTCAGCTCCGACGACAGCTAAGAAGTCACCCCCACGCGGCCTCGAAGACTCCAAAGGAATCAGCTCTCGATCCCTAAAGTTTAAATAACAAGCAGGATCAACTGTACTATGGAAATTATTCTAAGAACTTCCTTAGCCGGTTCTCATCTATAAAGATATGTGGTAGCTATCACCAGTTAGTAGATTTTAAAAGATAAAACGCACGCAAAACTTACGAAACGGATTTGAATGAAATTTTACACACAGATAGTTGATGACTTGGATCAGCACATAGGCTATTTATTATCCCGGGAAAATCTAGTGATCCAGCGGGATTCGCTTCTATAATGTTGCGGGTTGTACGTTGAAACTAGTTGATAATATTAATTCAGGTGCAGTAGTATTAGTATCTAATAACAATGGAATTCCTTCAAATGACGATGATGAAAAGTATAGTATAAAGTAGTTAAAGCACTTAAATCTATTCCTAATTAATAAGCTATTTAGTCAACATGCTTTTGAATTTGGTAATGCAAAGCCATTTCTTACTCCTATGAAAAATAAACAAACATAGCAATATCGGCCATTTGTAAGGTAAAGATGCAATAATGATAGTTCAAATGCATATGGTAAAAGTATAGTATAAACAATTAAAGCACATAAATCTATTCCTTGTTAGTTAATAAACTGTTATCCGTCAAGCACTGAAATTTGATAAAGTAAAGGCATTACTTAGTCTTGTATAGTTATACAAACATAATAATCTTAGTCACTTGTACGACTCTGCTAAAATAAAATCAAAATGAGTTATTTATCACACACACTATCATCCGATCATTCACAATAATTTAATTTAAATTGGAAAAACTACATCACCTGTGTTGTTTAGAATTCCGATTTATCCTGCGTCTTGATTAGCAACCCTGCTGCAAAACTGTAAGACAGCAATTGCTCCACAACCATTGCTCACATTTTTATGGAAAGAATAGAACATTTAAATAACAGCATAAATTATGGTTTTATTTTCCTAAATTCAAAATAGCTCTTCCCTAATAATAATATCACACAATTTCTATAAAGCAAACAAGTCCACGTTTCTCCCATGTTATTAAACATCTTCTCAACAGCTATTCCTTAAAATAAATAATTTCCTTTCTTCATACAACAAACATTCTTCACTCAGTCAAGGATCGATCCACCTTTACACAACATTTTGCACAATTTCATTCTTGTAAAACTAATCACATATTTATCGGTAATATGTTTATTAAAATTGTATAGTCAACATTCAAAAGATTTACCTTCTAATAAAACTACATTCTACCAATACTGCTAGATTTAAATAAACTCAACGACTACCATATCAAATACGAAGTTGCATAAATACATACGTAATCCCTGAATAAATCTCTATTCTACATACTTACGGTTTTTGATCAATAAATTTTTTACCAATCCCTTTTCCTCATATTTTTTTTTCAAATCCTGTCATTCTATTTTTCCATATTCGTTCCCCCTTTTTAAGGTTTTATATGTTTATATGTTAGGTCTTATATATTAATGAAAATTAGTTTTTTTATTTATTTTCATCTTTAATTCCAATGATATTATTTATTAAACATAATTCAGACATATTTTTAACAAAAAAAAGTATAGATTCTTATTATTTTGTTTTATTACACTAAACCTCTTAAGGGATAGATGAAGTCTGTTACAGCGGAATCCAATCGAATGCCATAAACCGCGTTAAAAAAATGTGAGATGTTTACATACACACAAAGAGACATACATACATATATAAATACATACATACATACATCTGTGTGTCAGTATTGACGTCATCGTAAAAATAGTTGAAAAAGGTCCTATAACTCGATTTTCTAAAATCGGGATAAAATCAGTAGTTTCCTGATCAACATACGTAGCGGCAAGTTAAAAATGTGTAAATTGGTTTACCCTGCAGGCTATTCCTGAAGCTTCCCGCTAAATTTAAGTATTTTAAACTCAAAGGAATAAAAGCTATACTCAAGCAAAGAATTTTTTCAGAGTTCAAAAATCCTAATTTTATTATAAATGTTAGTCATTTCATTTTTGAAAAGAAAATCAAAACAAGTTTTTCCAAAAATTTTCGTTTTTGATAAATATATTTGGGATTCATCCGATTTTGATCAAATTGCGGTTTTTGACTCAGTTTTTAGAGATAAAAACTGATTCGATTTTTAAATTTTATGCATGTATAGAAATTTTATGGATGTATAAAGAAATATAAACAACAGTGGTCAGCATTTACTAAAGCGAACTCCTGATGGAAGAATATAATGATGGCGATGATGACAGATGTTAATGATGTGTTGCTATCAGTTTGGCAGGGCGGAATGCCACATGTATAAAGTCACTGGCTACCTTGTCTTTCTAATCACACATCAGAGCCAAGCACTAATGGTATTTCATCAGAAATCGGTAAGGTAAGGCGGTGATTCCAAAATTCGGTCAACGCCTTGCTTCTAGTCTGTAGCCATGATATCAGTGACAGAAATTAGCCTTTTCTCGCTTTTTTCGAAATGTTTATATAAGGCAGACGATCTTCAAAAAGGCACCCGGATCGACACGGAAACATATCGTCCGTGGATATTTTTTAACTCATATTACCATTCATACTGTTTCAAAATCTTAATGGACTCAATAGCACCAGCTCTAACTAAGACCAATAAGTAGTGTTTAATGAAGAATGACTCAAATCACTTGTTCCTGCTCAATAAATCAATCAATTTTGGAAATACCATTGTGAACTGAATATCATTAGAAAATATTACATGCCATTAGGTAGAGTACATAATAAGCAAATATTTTTATTCCATTTCTTCGGCTTATTACATATTGGTGTGGCACGTAGATATTTCTGTCTCCGTTTCTTATGTTGTATTGATCACAGCATACACTGTGATTACTACAACAAAGGAAACAGTCAATATTGTTCCGAGGTTTGATTTTATCAACTGGCATTACGTTAAATCTTGAAAGCACATTCCCATCATTTTTTCAATTTGATTTGCAGTTCTTAAGACATTATCTTTATAATACAAATTGGAACCAACCGTAACCGTTGATTTTCTGAACAGATACGATTTGGTACATTCAAATAAAGAGCCTGTCCATTTACTAAAGTAATACAGAAATCTGAAGTGTTACAAAATGTGGGAATGCGAAGCTTTATGCAGACGATGCTGTACTTTTGGGTTTAACTCCATCTGTGCTGCAAACGCTAATCACTGTTATGAAAGATAATTGTTATAAGATGGGCTTATAACTGAATGCGAGAAAAACCAAGGTTATGGTATTTGAAAGGGAAGTAACCAGAATAGATTTAAGAGTAGGGATATATGATGTAGTTTTGGAACAAGTGGACGAGTTTGTATATCTTGGATGTGCTTTTAATGGAGATGCAGGATACACCGCTGATACAGAAAGAAAAGTATGTGCGAGGAACAGAGTGAATGGAGATTTAGGGAAACCACTTCAAAGCTCTGTCCTTAGTCAGGGTTTCCCTGCATAATTTTGAAAGAAGAAGAAGAAAGCTGGGTGTCACAGAAAGAGCATGAAAGTAGAATTAACGCGGTAAAAATGAGAGCGTTACGGAAACACTGTAGTGTAACGTTCGCAAACCGTCTTCGTAATACCGAACTGAGGTAGAGGTTAGGATTGAAAGACAGTATCAGCGTAAAAATGAGAAAGGGCATGCTCCGTTGGTTCGGATATGTTGAAAAATGGTAGACAAACGGTTAACAAAACAGATATACAATGTGAATTTGGATAGATGTAGATACCGGGAGAGACCAAGACTGGCGTATCATGATCAAATAGGTCGGGTGCTGTTCAAAGGTAGCATCAAGAGTCTTCGAAACCGGCGTGTTTGCATGAAGAGAGTTATGAATGTGCAGGAAGCAAGGCAAAAGGCAAGTCTGTCTTGACCGTGACGTATGGCACTCAATTCTCTCTGTCCTGAGATTATATCTCTCGGCAATTTGGTGTAAAGATATTAATGTATGTATGAAGTATTGTAACTATCTATGGCCGGTGGTGTTTACTTACCATTAGTTGAGCTCGAACGTTGAATCATTCTTCTTTAAACAATTTTCGAAGTAATACATAATATGCAATAGTTTTTTTTAATATGCTATAGAAAAATTTTTTTTTCAGCCTACGTATATGATAGCAAACCCCAATCTAACATTGGCTCTATTAAAAAATCATGAACAGTGTGACTTCTCCTCATTTGAAAACATAGTTTTGACTGGTAGTTCTCCAAGTAAGATGTTGCTCGAAAATATAAGGGTAAGTTACACTAACATATTCATAGCTTACACATACAAAGAGAGCAAAAAGAAATGACCAAATACTGTCCTACCCATATTCTTGATTCTTGAATATGGGTGGGACAGTATTTGTTCCAATTTGGACCCATAGAGACCCTCTCTATCTATAATTATGTACGTGTATAAATATTAGGTCCTTCTAAAATAAGTAATCATATTTCTACACAACGTTCAGTATGTCTAACCAAAAATTTCCATCAGGCGAGATCGTGGTCAAGCGCTCCGCCATCGATATTAAAAAAAAAAAGAAAAAAATATCCAGCCTAAAAAAAGAACGTGATTTAAGGGACGATTTTTTTATTTTAACAAATAAAATAATTTGTCCCATAATGCTTTACGCCTTTCTGCATAAAATAATTCATATTTAACGTATGAGTGAGAGATTATTTACATTCTTGCTCTAGTGCGTATGTGTTAGAGCTGACCTAGGTCTCGCTCTGAGATTGATTTCAGTGCAGTTTCCACAAACTTTAAAATAGACAGTGACAAAAGGTGGCTGAACTACAGGTTAACAGCTGTAACAGTTATCCATACATATAATAAATGTAAAAGTAACTCTGTTTGTCTGTCGCTACTTCACGACTAAACCACTGGACCAATATGGATGAAATTTGGAAAAAGATAGTTTGAGACCAGAGAAAGGATATAGGTTAGTTTTAATCCCGGAAATCCCACAGGAACGCCAACTATGCAGTTAAAACCTGGGACTCTTATTTTATAAATTATTCTACGCAGAAGAAGTCGCAGCTACAGCTAGTTACGTAATAAGGGCTATTAATGATTCCGATTTCTTATCACACTTTATCTAGCTTTGTTTAGTATCATGATATCATCACTGTTATCTTTAAATAATCGGAATGCATGTAATTAAACATCAATAATTCGATTACAGATTATGAAATAAAAAAAATTTGCCCCGAGTTGGCCTTTTCCCCGTGTTCACTATCATCGTAACTACTAGGTAGCAGAGGTTCTGCAATGTCCGCCCTGGTACTGCAACCATCGCCTTGCCTTCTCATATTCTTGCCACAATAGCTTTAATGCCATTTGACTGTCTATTTTCTGTTTTGGAGGGAATAGTATTAATGCTACATACTATTTCGTTTAGCATTTTTAGCTCTTACAAGTTGCCTATCAGAAAGTTAAATTGTATACTCTGCATAATGTTTCTAAAGCAATACGGAGTTAAAAACTTAAAAGAAAATATTAGTTACTCAACTCTAAGCAAGAAAATAAGAATAAGTTCTAGAATCATTTAAATTCTTTTGTCTTTCAGAAATTCATTCCAAATGCTGTAATTCATACGGGCTTTGGGACAACAGAGACTTCTGGATATGTCTTCCAGTACGCAGGTGCACCGATCGGTTCTTGTGGAAAACCACTAAGGCGTTTTGAATACAAAGTAAGAAAAGCATTTTTTTAATACTTGACTGTGTGTATTTATTGTGTTTAAAATCAAGCAGATCTAACCACTAAAAGTTCTATCTAGCATGTATTTCGTTAGACTATTTTTTAAGCTATTAACGTAAACCAAAAGAGTGTAGCCAATCGTTCGCCTTTTAAGAACTGCCTGGCAGAATGACAGATGGTCTATTCTACAAAACAGGGCTGACCTAATATGGTGAGAATTTGTTGGGAGAAAATATATATTACGTATGAATATCAACGGAAAATTAATGTCTTATATTTTTATGTTATCGATTTATCTCCAGACAGTAATTACTTTGTTTATTATCCTATGATTTAAAAAAAAAAACATATTCAAAGATGAGCGAATATTAATTTCCACTTTTTTTATATATATAATAAACGAGGGGGCAAACGGACAGGAGGCTCACGTAATGAAAAGTGATTACAACCACACTAGCAGGGGTCTTGTAGTTGCGTTGCCGGCCTTTTAAGATTGAGTAAGCTCTTTTCTTGAAGGTCCCTAAGTCGTATCCGCTTGGAAAAATTTCTGCCGATAGCTGATTCCACATAGGAGCTGTAGTGCGGGGCAAAAATTGCCTCGAGGATCGCACGGTTATGGATTTCCAGACATCGAGGGGGTTGAAACCTTGAATTTTGTCGCGATGTTCGATGGTGAAATTTGGCGGCAGGAATTAATCCAAACAGTTTCTCGGAACATTCCTCATGATATAGCCGATAAAAGACGCAGAGTGATGCCACATTTTTACGTAACGCTAAAGAATCAAGCCGTTTATAAATAGTCCCATCATCTGAAAAACTGAACTGAAAAACTTATTTAAAACAAATTGTCCAACTCGGGTTTTGAACCCAGTATTTTATACGTTCGTAGAAATCTATATCTTTTCGTTCTACATCTCTTTGAGCAGAGGCAATAAATTAAGTTTCAACAAATTAATTTTGATTCCAGCTTGTAGATTATGAGACAGAAAAAGAAATTTTAGAGCCAAAGCAACCTGGAGAACTTTGGATAAAAGGTAGAGGAGTTTTTAAGGTAAGCATGATATTTTCATCTTTTAATTTAAATAAATTTGAAAATAAACTGGACAAGTGCAAGTTAAACTCGTCCGTTATGATTGTCTAAGTTATATACGTTTTTTTTTACTCTGACTGGAATTTGTTAGTGGTAAATTTATTTAAAGCTTCCTATAGGGTTTACTGTAATCAACGGCTAAACATCTACTATTATCTTACTTATGCGCTAAGGTGTTTAAGGAGATGTTTAGGATGCTAATCAATCTTTGAATTGAATTTGGTTTAATAGCTTGAGTCGTTACTATACTTAAATGCTTCAAGCTTTTGAATTTAAATATAAGTTTTTTTTATGTTTGAAAAAGTTATGATGATATAAATCTACCATGTAAGGGAGTATTCTAAAAGGCCTATATATTTGTACATACTGTACTGTACATAAATATACTTCCAGCGAATACGATTTTTTAAGATACTGAAAACTAAATAACAGTTTGCGCAATCAGAAAATATAATTTACATGCCTTATGGTCTCAGCCTTACAGCCAAAACAAACCATCAATTCAAAGAAGCTGTTTAAATTAATAAAAATAATATCACTGCACGATATTACATGATCCAAAGGTCTTCTAAAGGAATTGATCTCCCTCCCAAAGGAATAGGTTATTCCCTCAACCACGAGGCAGTCAGAATAAAATATACTTGTCTAAGTACAAAAAGCATTAACTTTTTTGTCCGAACCGGAATTCAAAACCCGATACTTCGTCGACAGCGCAATAGCTCAAAGGTTAGATCAACTTAGAAATTGAAATATCTATTGACACGTTTTTAAGGGATATTATAAAAAACCTGAAATAAATGCCGTCACTTTAACAGAAGATAGGTGGTTTAAAACTGGTGACATGATGTACAGAGATGAAAATGATGTGTATTATTACGTGGATCGCATTAAAATGTTACTGAAGTACAACAATCATCACGTGAGTATCGTAGAACCTGTGCGTGTGCTTGTGCGTGTACGTATGCTTAATTGTGTGTTACTTGCAAATACCGATGTCTCCGCGAATATAGCAGTAACAGAAAAATACAAATTGTTCAGGAAAAAAATAGTATTTTTTTAATGTTTGCTCTGGAACTAAATTAGTTTCTGAGTATTTTTGTATGTCAAATGAAAGCTAATATTTCAAGATATTTTCGTACCAAGGCAAAATACACTTGCTTACAAAAGTTTGAAATTTTTTTCGTAAAAAAATACACTTTTTTTACAAATGTTTGATATCTTATTCCTTCGTAAAACCGTATTATTCGTTTGTATAAAATTATATAGTATTTTCATAATATCTTTATATATATATCAATAGAAAATTCTGGAAAAAATCACAAGATGAATCATGACCACTAAATGCTGAAAAAGGTATATTACCGGAATATTCGCGGGGGTGTCGTTGTTTTTGTTTGTTACTCGCCTTTTCGTCGTTGTTTTTGTTGTTTTGTTGTTCGCCGTGTTGGTCCCGGCCTCCTTTCCTGTCGTTCTGCCAGGCAGGTCGTAAAAAGCGACCACTTGGCTATCGAGTCACTACCATCGTGGATACTAGGTGGTAGAGTTCTGCATTGTCTCGCCCGGGTCTGGTACCACCGCCTT